>JAQQBS010001423.1:1247196-1262297 GCA_030347275.1 Microctonus aethiopoides
AAAAAAAAAAAAAAAAATTTATAAATAAATAAAATGAATAAATATTCATAATATCCTTCCGTCTCCTGTCCATTCTGTTGTTGTTAATTGTTGAGAGCAATTTGAGGATGGAGCGCCGTTTTACGGAGAGTCTGGATACCATTGGTATAAAAATAATGCGAGCCTTAAAAATAATTCCCAAAAATAATTGTACATGTAATTATAAAATTGTTAAAGCTCGAGTGGCGGTTGTTTCGTTTAACATTGGCACTAAAAAAAAAAAAAATAAAATAAAATAAACAAACAAACAAGACAAAAAAAAAATAATTTACGGAAAAATAAAATGAAAAATTAATTAGTATTTATTATGGGCAACCCCCTTATTTTTGGTGGTTGCAGGTGGACTAGCTTCGCCCCTGCAGCGCGCCGCAACTGCTTCGCCCCATGGCAGTGTCGGCGGAAGCGGTACCCCCGCGTCAATTGTAACCACCCAACAGGCGCTCCCAACGCGCTCCACCCCAACGCCCTCATCAGTAACCTCAACAGCCACCTCAAATCTCCTATTTCCACCACCTCTCCAAAATGTTGAGACATTTGGATCCTTTCTGGGTGAGGAAATAGTCGCTAATTGGAGGCGATCATTGGAACGTTCAATAATAAATCAACAACAACAACAACAATCACAATCGTCAATTGTACCACAATCCCAATTATCCCAGCTCCAAACGAGTACAACTGTCCAACAAACGTTACAACAACAGCAACATCAGCAACAGCAGTTACACCAATCATCAATACATAATTTACATCCACCAACAACACCAAATCTAAATCACCTTCCATCACCAACAGATCCAACCTCATCATCATCATCGTCAATCAACAATCCAGTACCAGCCAAATCCTGTACGCCATTATTGGGTGGATCGGAATCTACGGAAAAATCACCAACTCCATTATCCGGAAATGAAACACCAGCGCCACCAACTTCATTATCAACTGTAGCCTTGACATCGCCAACTGTTACTCATCAATTGTCATCAGTAATGTTGGATAATAATACCAGTATTAATGGGACAACACTATCAAATATGACCAATCATCCACCTAAAAGTCCACATGAAGAATCATGTCATAACAATAATAATAGCCATCATTTGGCTAATAATAATATTGGTGGATTGAGTGTATTGGATACTATTAAAGGTCCATTTAGGTTTGATGATAGAACACATCCCTTTCGATTTGGTGATGAATTCGGTGCGGCCGGTATGGCTGGACGTTTAGGCGAATCATTAATACCAAAGGGCGATCCAATGGAGGCTCGTTTACAGGAAATGTTACGTTACAATATGGATAAATATGCATCACAAAATTTAGATACATTACATATTGCACGACGTGTTAGAGAATTATTATCTATTCATAATATTGGACAGCGTTTATTTGCTAAATATGTTCTTGGATTGAGTCAAGGGACAGTGAGTGAATTATTGAGTAAACCTAAACCATGGGATAAATTAACTGAGAAAGGACGTGACAGCTACAGAAAGATGCATGGTTGGGCGTGTGACGAGAATGCTGTGCTGCTACTCAAGTCCCTGATTCCCAAGAAAGGTGAGTGGACCGAATCTAAATTAAAAAAAAAAAAAAAAATCTGACAAAATAAATAAATAAATGAAAGAAAGTTTATCAATAAAACGATCCACAAATATTTTTATGAATTATTTCTGATCGTTTATATTAAATCATTGGCATTGGTTGGATAAGAATATTAATAGTATTAAAATCAATTTTTTTAAATTAAAATTAATAATAATATTTAATTTTTTAATTAATTATAATAAATTAAATTTTCGACCTTTGCCATTATTTTTCTATGCAATTATTTATTTATATATTAGTGAATTAAAAATATGTCCCAATCCCACCCACACACACATTACACACACATTCATATGTGTATATATATATATGTATATATATACATAAACGATATCAGGTGAATTAATTAATTTTTCTAATGCCTGTCTGCAAACAACACTGCCACAATTAATGAATATAAAAATTTAAATATCATTTTTATAATCATACTAATCAGCTCATGGGTTTTTTCTCTTTTTTTTTTTATATCTATTTCATTCGCTCTCACTCTACCTCTCTCTTTCTCTATCTGCTCTCTCGCTCTTTCTCTAACCTGTAATTAAATTAAATATTGCACCGTGCGCCCAAAGTTTATAAATAATACAATTTATATTAATAAAAATATTCACAGTCAAAGTGAATTATTTTTTACGATAAATATTATAAACAATCAATCATTTATTTCATCAGGGAATAAATTATAAAGTCATTTTTTTATTATCTTTATAAATAAATAAAAATAATAGACGAAAATAAATTTTTAAAATATAAAAAAGTGAAATAACAAATTCAAATAATTTATATAAATATAATTAAATTAGAAAAAATGATTGGAATTAATTTTTTAGAATATATTTATTATTCTAATAATGCAAATATAAATTTAAAACCAAAAAAAAATAAGATCTGCACAATACTGATAGTGATGTAGATGGTGCAATGTCGCCACTGTTGATACAGCCCGCGAATGATATTAATTACCTTGATTAAATTACACAGCCAGTTGGTACCTGGCCGCTATCGATTGTTCGCTGCTTTTGGCAGCCATATTGTTTAGACTAATAGCTCCTGGGAATAGCGAGTCGCTGAGGGGAATAAGTGAGTGAGAGAGTAAGAGAAAGACCATCAGTTGTAAGGCAAGGGTTGAATTTGCTATATTCTCTCTGTTCATTGCCTTCGTCTCTGCCTCCCTCTATAACACCCACTTGCGTCATGGGGTAGGGGAAGACAGGAATATACAGGAAAAGGGAAGTGGGCCGATGAGAGAATCCAACGCAAGGAAACGAAGCTTCGACAAAGTGCGAGAAGGGAGAGAACAAATCCCAGATAGATATACATACGTATATGTACTTATTGTACATATCTATGTACTGTATGTGTGTATGTGTATACAGTAGAGGGTTTGTATTTACAACGAGGGAGCAATTTACACTATTGCCTGATTGCACAGTGCTATCGTTCGCATGGTAACATTCTGCTTTTCTCTCTTATGTTCATTTTACGAATATTGAGAAAATAATTTGCATTCACGTGCATATTGATGGTATTATTTATATTTATTTATTTATCTTGTTTATTGATTAATTAAATCTGTGGTATATTCTATTCGTAATGGAATAAATGAAGAAATTGAAATAAAGTAAAATTAAATAATTTTATAAAATAGTTTGCGTTGATTTTTTAATAAATTTAATTTATTTTTATTCTTCTCTGTGAAGGGAATTTTTTTATGAGACTTTGACGAACGTGTCTACACGTTTGTCAATTGTTAATTTCAACTCTGTAAAGGATTTTTGAAATAATAAAATGAAAAAAAAATAAAAATATTTATCACTAAATAAAATAAATAAATAAATATTCACAAGAGAATAATTATGTAGAATAAATATACTTTGATTATATAAATTATTAATAAATCCCTCGTGTAAATAAATAAATTATCATCAATCAGGATTAATTATATACATTATTAAATTATAAATTAATCGTAAATATTAGTATTTATGATTATATTAAAATCGAAAACAAAATAATGTGAAATAATTTTCCATTGGAACTTTGATAATTATCCAGATGATTTATGACGTCAAATTTAAGGACGCCATTGCGGACTCTTGTGTGTCCTACTGTTTGGAGAATATATCTTTATATATACACAGAGGAAGAGATGAGAGAAAGAGAGAAATTTGAGGCCAACTAAATAGCTACCTATAAAGCCTAACGACTTATCACAATATAATATATAGACAGGGTCTCATAGACTCGCGGTTGTCATTAAAGGCTTCATTGTATTCAGACAAGTCCGTCAGAGGTCCCAAGCTAAATTTATCATCAGTTCACAAAACTTTATATATTCTCTTTCATGAGAATTTTTATTATTATTTATCATTTTTTATTTTTATTTTTTTATTTCGGCAATAAGTAACATGGTCGATTGTGAGAGAATATTTAGTGAATAATAGTTAAATACTTAGTATAACGAAATAATATAATATATAATAATGTGTTTTGTCGTTTCGCTTCGTGGAGTTTTTGGCCTTGATCGTCGAATCGAATTAAACAAACATCAGGGCAACTTGGAGATGTCCATTCGACGAGGTCTGATTCACATTAATTACTTTCGAATGGCACAAGGGGGATAATGAAAAATATACATACTCATATATTTATAATGGCTGACACAATGAAACTAACTGCGGTACCTTCTGCTGTGTGTATTTCGATAGGAAGACAGGACAAAAGCCCCAAAGTACTTGAGACATGAAGAGAAATGTAGAATTATATTTTTAATCAATTGTTTCTCTCGTGGGAATTTAATTTTTATTATTAATTCAATATTATTTATGTTTATTAATATTTCTCGGCGCGATATTTGTTTAAATAATCTTGTTCAATATATAGTAATGTGTCGAAGGGAAATCATTGAAATTTATCTGTAAATTAATTTACAGAAAAAAAATTTATAAACCTGTTCAAACGTGTTTGTTAGGTAGAAAAAAAATTCTAGATAAAAAGTTTTTATTTATTTTACTCTCAACTTTGACATAATTGGAGCAATAAATTATTGTTTCTTATTAAACATACAGTCGGATGGAGTATTACATAAATGAATATATTAATTAATTTATAAATAAATAAATAATTAATAATATTCAATTACACATTCACATATTTTTTTTTTTTCATTTTCCTGATTTAAACCATGAGAAATATTAATTTATATCTGATGAATCTTTTTATCTATCATCAGGATTTCTCTGTGGTCTAAATAAATACAGTTATATACTCACACATATGTGTATATAATATTTACAAATACCATCAGGATTTCTTAAACTATATACGAAAGCATTAGCGAGAGTTCCGTTCATTAGCGCGTTTGCTGTTCGTCGTCGATTTTTATCGTAATTCATTTTACTCGCCTTATATACAATACATATAATTTTTTTTTATACATATACCTATGTATCTTACGACTTTCGCACCGGATTCGTCGACTGGTAATGATAATTATGGCGATGGTGTGTATATAATATACGCAACAATGCGCGACTTATATCGAAACAATTGATTTCTCAATAAATAATTTACATTAAGAAAAATTGTTATTTTTTTCACACGAAAACGATTTGTCAAATTTTGTAACCGTCAACACTACACCTGTATACATATATTATATACATGTAATTCTATTGTCCAATGGTATATATAAAGTGGCTCATATATGCCCCTCTTAATATCATCCAAGAGACAATTTTTACGACGGAATAATTGCGTGAAATGTTATTTCCTTTTCTTTTTTTTTTTTTTCGCATCTATTGTCATTGGTGACAGCAATTGTGTTTTAACTACACACAGATTTATATTTCATATACATATGTACAAATATCTCACGATTTCGTTCTCTTTTGATTGGTAAAACATTTTATTTATCCTATCTATATTTTATTTTATTTTCTTTTCTTTTTTTTTTTTTTTTTTTTTTTTTGTATTTTTTCGCGCGGGGAGAAAGAAGAAGAAATAAATTATGACAAACGGAAAAGCATATAACGAGAGACATTGCTGTGACACACGATATATTACCCCCGCATCAGTGTAGCATTGACAAGCCCCGTCATTGAACAGAAATAGAAATATCTCTTCTCTTCATAAGCAAAGATGAGATGAGAGTTGAGAATAAATGGTCCACACATGCTAACACATTTTGGTTTTATTTGTATTAGTGCGTGGGTGAATAGACATACGGTGAATTATAATATGAAATAAAATTACACCGAGAAAATATAATAAATAAATAAATAAATAAATAAATAAATAAATAAATAAATAAATATACATAATGCAATATTTTTTATTGAAAACAATTGTGTATTATACGCGACTGAACATGCATAAAACGTGAAAAATAATTGTATTATGGTATTGCAATCGACAAGACGATGGGAATTACACGCATCGTATATAGAAGAATAATAAAAAAAAATTTTTATTTATATGTATATAATAATAATAAATAGAAAGCCGAGTTCAATCACGATAAATGCGTGCACGAACTTGTTAGAGCGAGAATAAAATTCACTGATTAACGATATAGTGAAATAAAATTTTTTTATTTAATGGTAAAAAGAAAATTGAAATAAAAAAAATTAATTTATATTTGTGGAAACGATAAAATAAATTTTAACAGAGCTGAATTATTTTTATTTATAGTGTATTTATTTTTTTTATTTTCCCTGTAACGTATGGTGGAAATGACATTTAATATTTCATGTCAATTTAATAGATAGATGTAATTCAAATAAACGAGATGAAATGAAGAAACCACGATCGCAGACGTTTCTTGACAATAATTTTACTACTACTATTATTATATTACTATTACTACTACTACTACTACTACTACTACTACTACACTGACAATTGCACTCTGACTGCGGGAGCAATCAAAGACACACGATCGATGGCTGATTCATCCAAATCTTGTGGCTGATTGGTCAATTAAACGAGAAACACGTAGGACGAAATTTCACTCTAACTTACACACATGTACACATCAACACACAATTCTAAAGTGAGGGTGTAGATGAAATGAAAACAAAGGACCATAACACAAAGTCCAAGTGTGAAATAAAACATTTTAATAATTTAAAACCAGAAAAAAAAAGTAAATAATTTTTTCAAACATTTTTTTTTTTTATTTTTATTATTTTAGTTTCAAATTTTAAATATAATTAATTCATTATTTTTGATATTCAATATGTATCGATTGTGTTACCGAGAAATATCCAATTATTAAATAATGATAATGTAAATTATTTAAATATTTAATCAAGATATATTGACATCCGATCGAAATTAATCTTTTCAATTATTATTTGTGTATAAATATTATTTCGTAGCATCCGGTGCAGAAGGATAACGATTTATTATTTTTATTATTATTATTATATTTTTTTTTTATTAATCAATCACTCATGTTGATGATTTCACGTGAAAAATAACCTCCACTTTCCGTGCGGATCTCAGTAACGAGACGAATGGCATTGGAATTATCGGGCAGAACGACATAATTCATTTCTTGGTAAATCGTGATGGGCATGATACTCATCATTTATATATATATTTAGACGAAACGATATAAAGAGAAGAGAGATATGAAAAAAAAAAAAAAATACATATAGACTGTGCATATATACATGTACGTATAAATATATCTGTGTTGGAAAGAAAAAGCATGTGACGCCCACAGAATCGGAGACAAAGGAATAATTGCGTGTTTAGAGGGGACATGAGAATTTGGTGCCACGAAACCGAGTGAGAGAGAATGATATAAGAAAAAAAAAATGATAAAATAAAATAAAATCAATAAGAAATTAAAATAATTATTTTTTATTAATTTTTTTTAAATTATTAAATATTAAATTGACAATTGAAACAAATTTTATCCTCATTTATATCCTCCCACTTTTCATTCTTCATTAATTAATATTCACTAATTACTCATTTCACACACATATGCATTGTAGTAGTAATATAAATGATGAGAAAAAGAAAAATAATTTTTTTGATGAATTAAAATTAGTAAATTATTAAAGACAAAATGGAAAATTAAGAACACACCGCAAGTTGTGCCTCACCCGTAGAGTATGTTTCAGGCAAGGAGCAAGGATTACCAGCATTTGCACGTGGACCACAGGATGGAATTAGTGGCGGTGCTGCTGATATTAATGATGAGAGAATTGCTCATATGCTGTCGGAATCGAGCCATTTACAATTGAGTCGTGAGCACGATACGTCAAATGATGCTGATAGTAAAAGTCCAAGTCGTTTGGGTTGTCCTAGTCCATTTGGAAAAGACAGATTCGACAGTCAAAATCGTAGATTAAAAAAATATGAAAATGATGATATTCCACAGGAGAAAGTTGTGAGAATTTATCAGGAGGAATTGGCAAAATTAATGGGACGAAGAGTTGATGATTTACGTGGACCACGTGACTTCCCACCAAGGTGAATATTATTTCAATAGATATTAATAATTTATCTTAATTAAAATAATTAAAATAAAAATAAATATTTTTTTTTTGTGTTGAAAAATAAATTTAAACCTGCGTTAAAAACGTCTGAACAATTTATTAACATTTATTGAGGACAGCAATTAAACCTCGATTAATTTTAGTGCGATGTTTCCGCATTTTTTCAGTGGGGGACAAAATATCCAAGGAATGGACCGGACTCAAGACGATTTTCGTCTTGCATTAGATGCATATCATCGTGAATTACAAAAATTAAATTCAGCACCAGGACAAACTCCTGCAAGTTTAGCTGGATTACCAGGTCTACCAAATTTACCAGGACTTTTGGCATTACATCAGCAGGCATTACATCAAAATCATTTATCAGCTAATGGTGGCACTGGCGCTGGTGTTCAAGATTTAAGTCTTGGTAAAGCTGCTGCTGATCCACGTAGTAAAATAATGAATGGCGTTAGCGATGAGGATAAAGAAAAAATGGAAGAAGCAATGCGACACGCAGGCAGTGCATTTTCATTAGTGAGGCCTAAACAAGAGCCAACTGGTGCACAATCAACGCCAGGTGGATCAAGTGCAAGCTCACCATTAGGTAATTCAATATTACCACCAGCAATGACACCAAGTGATGAATTTACTGGCGCTGCTGCAGCAAGTCCATTACAAAGAATGGCATCAATAACTAATAGTTTGATAAGTCAACCGTCCACACCAACGCATCATTCAGCAAATCAACGACCATTAAAAGCTGTATTACCACCAATAACACAACAACAATTTGACCTTTACAATAATCTCAACACGGAGGACATTGTGAAGAGGGTAAGTAAGATTGTATGTTGAACCTGATTCATTATTTAAAATTTACTTATCAATAATAAATTATAATCATCGATTATTAATGCCAATATTTTGTTTCTTCTTTCCCTATTTTTTTTTTTACGTTCCCCCTTTGGAAATTTGTTTAGGTAAAGGAACAATTGTCACAGTATTCAATTTCACAACGATTATTCGGCGAGTCTGTGCTTGGATTATCCCAAGGATCTGTCTCGGATTTATTAGCGCGACCAAAGCCATGGCACATGCTAACGCAAAAGGGACGCGAGCCATTTATACGTATGAAAATGTTTTTGGAGGACGAACAGGCTGTACATAAATTGGTTGCGAGTCAATATAAAATTGCGCCGGAAAAATTGATGAGGACCGGCGGCTACGGCGGCCTGCCTCGTAAGTTTAACTCAGGTCAATATAGATGTTTTGTTATTTTTTAATCCACAAGAAAAAAAAAATTCTACTAAAATTCCAAACCACTAAAAAAAAAAAATAATTATAAAAAAAAATTTATACGTGTACTAATGAATTTTTTTTATTTCTCTTATTATTTACAGCATGTGGAACGCCAATGAAACCAATGCCACCGACGAAATTAGTTCAAGAGCAGCTACAAAATGCAGCAAAGGCCCAAGCGGCTGCAGCGGCCCAAGCCGCAGCAGCAGCAGCAGCGGCCGCACAACATCAACAGGAATCGCAAATGCAATTGGGACCACCACAACCAAGTCCGCAGCAACATTCACAGCATTCACAGCCGCCATTACCGTTGATGTTAACGCCACCGGGTCCACATTTATCTCATGGACAATTGTCCATTCAAGAATTACAAAAGAAACAGCAGCAGCAACAACAACAGCAGCAACAGCAACAGCCACAACAGTTAGGCCTACATTCACCTCATCAAATGGCGCAATCACCGTTGCGTAGTCTTCATCCTCATATTTCACCGAGTGTTTATGAAATGGCGGCGTTAACGCAAGAGCTCGATACACAAACGACAACGACAAAAATAAAGGAAGCTTTATTGGCTAATAATATTGGCCAAAAAATATTTGGCGAGGCCGTATTAGGTTTATCTCAGGGTTCAGTTAGTGAATTATTGAGTAAACCTAAAGCGTGGCATATGCTAAGTATTAAAGGACGTGAGCCATTTATAAGAATGAAATTATGGCTATCGGATCCGCATAATATTGAACGACTTCAAGCGCTAAAAAATGAAAGACGTGAAGCAAATAAACGTAGACGCAGCAGCGGTCCAGGATACGACAATAGCTCTGATACATCAAGCAATGACACTGCTGAATTTTATCACGCATCATCGCCTGGTCCTGGTCCACCATCAGCAAAAAAACAACGTGTATTATTTTCCGAGGAACAAAAAGAAGCATTGAGACTTGCTTTTGCCCTCGATCCATATCCAAATGTTGCGACGATTGAATTTTTAGCCGGTGAATTGGGTTTATCGTCACGAACAATTACCAATTGGTTCCACAATCATCGTATGCGATTGAAACAACAAACGCCACATGGACAGCCAGAGTCTGCATCGCCACGTGAGCCTGGTCAGCCATTTGATCCGGTACAATTTCGTTTATTATTAAATCAACGACTTTTAGAATTGCAAAAAGAACGTTTGGGATTGGGTAATATGCCAATACCTTATTCGCCATATTTCAATCCGAATTTAGCGACATTAATGAGCAATGCCATTAAGGAACAGTGTTCGGGATTGGATTTGTCAATGGGAGCATTAAAGCGCGAATTAAATCAAGAATTTGAGGACGATGACGGGGACGGTGACGCGGATGGCGATGATGGAATGAGCAATCTTGGTAGTGAGGACTCGGATGGCTCTGGCGGAAGTATAAAACGTGAACCAAATGATCAAGCGTCAAATTTATCAACGCCAAGCGGTGCTGGTGGCGTTGGCGGTGGTGGAGGCAATGGCGGAGTTGGTGGATCGACAACTGGCGCAAGATCTAATCGAAGAAAACCCGCGGCACCACAGTGGGTTAATCCAGAGTGGCAGGAGCCAACGAGAACTGGTGATGAAGTTATAATAAATGGTGTGTGCGTTATGAAAACTGATGATTTTGGTGTTAAAAGAGAAACAGAGGAGACAATTAGGGTAGAACCAACACCGGTACAGGACAGATATGACGATGATAATCAAAGTGATGTTTCGTCTATTGTATCGGGACCTGGTGGAGGTAGTCGAAGTGGTGGTGGTGTTACTAGTGGTGGTAATGGACATCAGGAGAATGAACGTGATAGTGTTAGTCCATGTGGAATTAAATCCGGTGGTGATTTAAGTCCTGTTGGCTCGCCAGCGTCGCGACCACCGTCAGAAACACAACAAATACTTCAGAATTCTACAAATGTTGATAGTCCGAAAGAAGTGAAACATGAGCCGGAAGAAACGTGGGATTATTGAAAGGATAATTCTGATGGTTTATGTAATAAGATTGAGGGAATGAGAATTTATATAAAGTGATTTTTATTTTTATTCTTGTTTGATTTTTTTTTTTTTTTTCATTTGAATTTTTGTGGAGGATTTAAATGAACATTTTTTAATGGTTTACGATTGGATAAATGACGGGGGTGAAAGACGTTTTTTTTTATTGTACACCCGTTGTCATGGAAATCGTAAATCTTGCCAAAATGATAAATCCAGTTTAAGTGATTGAGAGAAATATGAAGAGAAATTGCATAAATAAAAAAATATTTAAGACAAAAATAAACAATGCGAAAGAGAGAGTGGAATGATGACATAATTTTCATGGGAGAATGTTAATTTTATAGATTTTAAGATTTCTAGTAATGGCAACGCCACCGATATGATTCGATTTGTTATATAATTAAAAATTAAGATGAAAAAATGAAAAAAAAAATTGAAATAAAGTAAAATAAAAAATAAGTAAATGAATAAATAAATTAATTAATTAAATAATTAATGATTAAATAACTAACCGAGTCCTGCCTAACGACTAGGGCATTATAAATTTGAGAAGAAAAGAGAAACAATGATTAAATAAATAAATAATAATAATAATAATAAAAAAAAGTGAGAACGACTGAATTGACGGATTAAATAGTGCGTTTATTAAATAAAATAAAATGAGAGAAAATAAAGTTTAACTTTCCTTTATCATTTATTTTCTCGCAGTTTTCATTAAATAATTTTTTTTTTATATTTTTTTTTATTTGGAAAAATGTGAAATGATAAAGTTGGAAGATTTGAACGAAGATTTGGAGCGAAATCAAAAAAGACTTTTGATAGGACGAAAAATACACACATTCACATACACATATATATATAACACTTACACATGCACATAAAACACGTGATATAATGAAGATAAATAAGAAAATTCAAGTGAGCAATGAACAAAAAAATTAAATGAAAGAAAAAAAAATATCGAGAAAACTTGAATAAAATATTTAAAAAAAATTATTATGTACATTGAAATATATTTAAATTATTAATTATATATGTATACCAGTGCGCAAATGTGTGATGAAATATTTCCAATATTTCAATGTAAGAAAAAAAAATTTTTTTTTTATTTTATTTAATTCAATTCTTAATTTTTAATATCGAAAACATTCAAATAGTAGAATATATTTTAAGTAAATGGCAAATTTTTTTATCCTTGTAAAGGACCCTCACATCTACACACACACACACACACATATACATACACGTACTAAATAATAAAAAAACATTTAAACTCAAAAATAAAAAAATAAAAAAATAAATAAAAAGAACCTTTAATCTTTTTTTTTCTGCTCATTAGCATTGAAAAAAAAATAATTTTAATGAGGTTTTAAGGTTCGCTCCAGTGCAATTTTTGTCTTAACATATTGTTAAAACAATTATTATTAACTATTATTATTATTAATTATTAATTATTATTATTATTAATTTTATTAATTTTTTTGTTCAATTAACGTCAGACAAAATGAATATTGTATATGTGAGTTTGTGAATAGTTGGCGAAGAAATAAATAAACGAATTCAGATAAATGAAGTGATAAGAAAAAAAAAAAGGGAAAATTAAAAATTTTTGAAAAAAATTATGGAATAAATGAAAAATCTCAAATAATAATTATGTGTTCGTATTTATCTGTATGTTGGTGTGTGTGTGAAGAACGAATCACTACACAATCGTGATTCATTTATATTCGTTAATTATTTTTCATCCCTTAAAAAAAAAAATTATAAAATTCAATTTATTTTTCCCACTAATTTTTTCGTCCTTCCAAAATCGTGTTCTCCAACTCTAAAAAATTACCTGTATATAAGCTTTGTTGATGTTATATATTTTTCACTTCGTATTATTACACAGTAAAATGACAAAAAAAAAAAAGATTTTTTTTTTAAAACAAAAACAAAAAATATTAATAATTTGTGGTTTCATTTAAATTTTAATCAGTATCTATTTTTTTTTCCTTTTTCAAACATTAATGTAAATGTGTTTTTATTAATTAAAAAATTAATTATCCAACACAGAAAAAAATGTAAAAGAAAAAAGAAAAAAAATTTTTTTTTTTTTTCATTTTTTAGATGAGGAAAAAAATTGAGTTTAAAAACAATTAGAAATACTTAAAGCCCGTTACCAATGTTATTATTACTCTATTAATATATTATTATTATTATTATTATTATTATTATTATTATTATTATTATTATTATTATTATTAATATTATTGCTATTATTAATTATTATGTAATTTTTATTGTAAATTAGTTTTATTCGAGCACGTTCTATTATTGTTTGATTATGCTGTAATATATTTATTATAATTATGGTGTATATCGATATATAAGCGATATAATCTCGAGAGAGTACATAGCCAAAAAAAAAAAAAAAATATATAAGAGGAAAATTGAATAAATAAATGAATGAAAATTATGAAAAAAAAAAAATTTTTTTTTTTATTTTTGATGTGAAAAAATTAAAAATTAATAATATTGATACACCCAAATGCAACACATTGTAAATAATAATCAATCAAGATTATATTATTTACAATTTTAATTGCACATGTGTGAAATTTAATTTTTTTTTTTCACATAAATATTAAAAAAAATATAAATATTTACCTTTTTTTTTTCACAATTTTTATTACCAACAATTAATAACACAACAATTATCCTCATTTTTTCGTTTATAATTATCGTCTTTATCATCATCGTCATTACTATTATTATTACTATTATTATTATTATTATTGATAAATTAATTTTTCCCATCAATTTATTAAATATTTTTCATTATTATTATATTTTATCAATTAAATTATATAATTTTTATTCACATTATTACTCCTAACTATTTTTCATTATTATTATTATTATTATTACTATTACTATTATTATTATTTTTATTATTATTGATAGTTATTATAATATTAAATATTGAATTTGTATTAATTATGAATTTATTGACAGTAAGAGAAAAAAAAAATAAATAAGATACAAAAATGGCTTTTAAAGCCAATTGTGATAGAGCTTACGTGCGACAAAAGTGTGTCTGTGTGTGTGAGAAATTAAAAAAAAATTAATTTGATAATGAAAAAAAAAAAAAAAAAATTAATTTGGGTTAATTATTGTCATAATCCCAAAATAAAAAAAAAAAATACAAGTTCATATTAATACAAATTACAAAAAAATCAATACATAATATTATTTTAAATATTCTTTTTTATTTTTTTTTTTTTTTTTCAGTGTTTGATATGTATATGTATGTATCGACGATGAAATTTTTGTTTAATGTTTATAATTTAATTGTGTAATAACACGTGTATATAAATGTATAATGAAAATGACGTAAAATTGTGAATGGATGAGAAGGCAAAAGAATAAAAAAGACAAAATAAAAAAATGAAAAAATTGAGCCAAATGATTTTAAGTCACATGGAAAGGCTATGGACTTGATACCTTATGGCGCTAATTAATAAACGAAATTAAGAAAAAATTTGGGAATATTATCAATCAAAATGTTTTCATGTGAAAAATTGTGTTTGTGTGAGTGTGAGCATGTGTTGTAAAAAGAAATATTGAGGTGAATGATTTTTTTGAAGTGATAACGAAGACACAAATTATTTCCAAATGAT
>JAQQBS010001423.1:1285655-1314094 GCA_030347275.1 Microctonus aethiopoides
TTTTTTTTTTTTCATTTCTACAATATTCTTCCACTTACTTATTTTCCATTCCATCTATAATTCTAATTAATTTTTCAAATTAACGTCATTCAATTACTATTATATATATATACATATATAAATATGTATACATGAATATAAGGTCAGAATTTTTTTTTTTTTGTACCAATTGCAATTTACATAATTTTTGTACAATAAAAAAAATTCATAAGACCAACAAAACCAAAAGAAAATTTTTCTTCTGTTTGGCAAACATTTTTTTAGCACATTATTCTCAATAATAATAATAATAATAATAATAATAATAATAATAATAATAATAATAGTTAATTATGCACAATACATATAGTATATATATATATATATAATTTTTGTTTGTATTAATGACAACAATATATTTATACAAATTTTTAAGGGAGAAAAAAAAAATTTTTTTTTTTTCAACAAATAATTAATGATATTTATTTATAATAATATTGAATTGTGATGAGTGAATAAGTAACAAAAAATTTCTATATTTGAGAGTTGAGAAAAAGGGGGAGAGAGAGGAGGGTGGCGAAATTTATGTATATGTATTGTTATTATTATTTTTTGGTTGAAATTATGAATAATAATTATATTCGACCGGTTTTTGGATTTTTTTTTTTTTTTTTTTTTTTTTTTTTTTTTTTTTCATTTGTTGAATGTAAATTTTGAACAATCGTCATTCGTTAGTGGGCAATTGAATTGGTGGTGTGTATATGGGTATATATAAAATTAATATGTCCGCGAATATGAGAGGATAAAAAATAAGGGAAGAAAGAAAAAGGACCTCGTGTGTATATAAGGATAATAGAGTTTTTTTTTTTTTTTTTTTTTTTTTTGAGGGACAAGTGTGTGAGTGAGAGTAAGAAAGTCCTTTCTCTAATTTCTGAAAATAAAAAAAATTCTTTTTGACCTTAACAAAAAGAAAAAAAAATAAATAAAATTTTTAATTTTAAATATTTATTAAATTCGAATTTTTTCAAGCAATTATTTATTGTTTTTATCATCATTCAATTGTTATACGTATCATGAAGAATGATAAAATAATAAATAGATAATGAATTTATGAAAAAAAGAATTTTTTATCTTATTAATAAATATTTTTTATTTTATTCATTTTTCATTTTTGTTCTTTGTCAAAAAGAAAATTTTTTTTTATATATATACGTGTACATATATTTTACCTAAGGGTAGATGGCAATAGTGGGATAGATCTTGATCGTATTTGATCGTGCGTAAGAGCACATCAGTGAAAGCAAAAGAAAAAGAATTCAACAATTTCTATTTTTCTTTTTTTTTCCCCTTTTTCTATTTTTTATATTTTCTCTTCTTCACTATATAGATCTTCCTTTCTCCCTTTGGCACACGCCATTGTCCCCCCATAGCTAAAGAAGACACATTGACAGAGTGAAATGGGGCAAAATGTTGCAACAACATCACAGCAATTTTGCTCAACTAAAAAGACCTAAAATAAAAATAAATAATAAAATAAATTCCAACTATAAATACATATTTATAAAAATCAAGAAACTGAAAGATAAATAAAACAAACTTCAAATATAAATGTAGCTTTTGCCACTGGACTTAATATATTTTCAACGACATTTACACAATATCACTAAGGGAAAAAAAAAAAAGAAAAAAAAAAGAAAAAGGTATAGAGAGATAGAAAGTGCTCTATATATTTATTCTATTGTTCAGTTATGCGTTGATGGGTTAGGTCTAAATGTAAAACGAATACTCAAAAATATATAAATATATATACACACATATATAATACATATACATGAAGAAATATCTGAAACGATTTTAAATAGGAAAAAGAATTTTAAATATATAACACACACAACGTTTATATATTTATATACACGTATATAAAATTTTTCTCAGTAGTTTAGTCATTTATATATATGCATATAATGTATATGTGTATATATATTCAGAGAAAAAGGATATTATATAATGTAGAGAAGTGAAAAATTTAGGTTTTGCCACTTTGGAACAATAACTGTTATACAGGGCCAAAAGTGAAAAGATGAAGATGGTCATTCGTGGGCAGACAAAATTTGCATGACTTGGGTCTAGGACATAAATCAGAGGGTCGTATTGAGAGCAAAACTAGAGTATATATTCCCCACACTCACACATAAATATATATATATATATACAAAACTCTCTCTCTTTCCTTTTAACTCTCATCTTTACCATTTTTAACTTTACTTTTTCAAATAATATATAAAGATATTTATTATTCTCAATTCTTTCTCCTTCATCGTCTTCCGTTTCGTCTATTTTATTTTGGCTTTCTTCTATATGTGAATTTTATTCGGTAGAACCTTTTTTCCTCCCGCCCTTTTATTTTTTTTTTCTTTTTTATTTAGCAAAACCTGTTATTCGCAAAAAGGTTCTATCCGTGAGAATTCAACAGTTTTTTTTTTTAAATATATATAAATTACTTCATTTTTTTTTTTATTTCATATTAATAATTCAAAGCACGAAAAATGGAAAAACAAAAAAAAAAAAACAAACAAAATTTTTTGGTTGGTAATTTTACACGTGTATTTTTTTTTTCTATTTTCTATTAAAATAATAATAATAATAATAATAATAATAATAATAAGATTAATAATATTAATAATAATAAATTTACAATAATATTAACAGAGTAACAACACGACGTGAAAATAAATACAAAAAGATACAAAAAATGACGAAAAAAAAAAAAAAAATTATAAAACTTAAATTAATTGATAAAAATAATGTTTAAAAAATTGTTTAAGAAATTTAGTATATTCCTTGTAGTTATAATTATATTTTTTTTCCCCGTAGAAAAAAAAAGAGATCACAAATAAGTAATATATTTAAACTAATAAAATTATTTACATTATTGATAATTGAGAAAAAAAAAACGAAAGAAAAATAAAAATTGATTAATGAAAAATTATTTATTGAAACATTAACCAGCTGTTTCATTTGTTTAGTTATTTTGTTTTTGTTTCTCCTATTTTTTCTTTCGTTATTATTAATTAAATAATTATACGGCACATAAATATACAATAATAAATATGTGTCTTTTTATTAACATAATATTTAATTATATACACGAATAAATATATAATTTTATATATTTATAATGAATATTCTGTCCCTGAATTTTTTAGTTATACATTTACACCCCCCCTGCACTCTCGCTTGCACTAGTAAAATTAATTAGACATTGAAATCGATGAGAGAGGAGAAATAAAATTATAGTTCTAATTAAAACCACGACTCGATTGATATTATTAACCGTTCAAATCCCAGGGGTTTTTGAAAAAACACTGTCAAATAATCTCAAGCAGCACAATAGCCTTTGTCAAACGGTTAATTAACTAATTATCAAATTAAAAATCTCTAAATAAATTCAAGTTCGTAAAAAAAATCAGATAAATTAAAATGTTTTCCAATTCTTAAAAAATCAAAAAACAAAAAATATCTTCATACTTAATTGCCAATTCAAAATTAATCGAATTATTAATCCAACAAATTTACTATAATCTCAAAAATACCCTCTCTTAATTGAGCCCTTGAAAAAAAATGCAATTAATAAATGAATAAGTCAAAAAATAATTATCAAATATTTTTTTTTTTGTTTCATTTACTAATTTTTTCCCTCTGGTAATAATAAAATTAAATATTTCCCAGTTTGGACGTAATTGTTTCGCACTTTTGAATCTTACATGCACGTTGATGCATTAAATAATCATTTTCACGACGATGACGTAATATTAATGTTGATGGACTAGCCATTGATACATCTAAATCATCATCGTCATAATCATGACCATTGTCACTGATAGGACTTTGGCTCAATGGCGAATCGCCACTGCTATGGCTATGTGAGTGTGGTCTTAACCTACCAGTGGACATTGATAAATCCTCAGGTTCAGTTTGTTCGGGTATATCAATTGCTGGTGTTTTTATCCTCGTTAAATTTAATGGCAATTGTATATGTGATTGTGTTACTACGGGCATTGTTAAATTATTTTGAACTCTAGATGACGTTGATCTTATGGACGTTGCTGATTTTCTACCGGATTCATCAATTTCTGATTCAATATCAATGTCTAATTCTTCCTCAAAATCATCGCTTGCCACTGACGGTGACGCGCGTTGTGATTTATTATTATTACTAGGCGAACATTTATGTTGTAGAAAATGATGCTTACGTCTAAATCGCATTAAACAACGCTCGCATCCAAATGGCTTTTCACCTTTATGTATTAATACGTGGGCTCTTAATTGATTTGAATCGCTAAATTTTGTTGAACATATGTCACAAACATACGGACGTTCGCCTGTATGAACACGTACGTGTCTTCGTAGATTGGCAACTTGAACAAATTGACGATCACAGTGGTTACAATGATAAGGTTTTTCACCAGTGTGTAATCGCATATGTGTTTTTAAATGATGATCACGAGTAAATCTGTAAGCATAATTCAAATGAAAAATAATTAAATTATTAGTGGGATATTTTTGGAATTGAAATTTTTTTTTTTCATTTCTTTTTTTTATATTTCTGTTTGAAATATTTTTTTTTTGTATTGAGGGAGGTTGTAGAAGGGATTTTTGTTTACGGAGAGAATTATTTTTTTTTATTGTGAATATTAAGCCTGATAATTTTTCGAATTTTAATTGATAATTTGAGGAAAAATATTTTTTTTTTTTTTATTTTAATTTTAATTGATTTTGGATGTTGAATTTGTTATTGTTTTTTTTTTATTTTTTAAATTAAGGCGAAATTGTGAACTGATTTTTTTGTGTTTTAGGTTTGATAGTTTATTATTTTTGTAAATTCCAAAAATTTTCTTCTGCATTATTTAATTAATTGTAAACATAACAAATCCAACATCAGATTTTGTTATTAACAATTCTTTCACAGTTATCCAAATCATCAGGATAAAATTCAAAAAGCAATTCTCTGCGTAGTATTTCAATTAAAAAAAATAAAAAAAATACGAATAAATATACAGAAGTAAAATTTATTTTTATTCACAAAATTCAATTATCTTCTTTGCAATATTTTACTAAATTAAAAACTAACAAATTAAAAATCATTGAATAATATGCGTAATATCATCTAAATTATCGGGATAAACATTTTTAAAATAATTCTCTCCGTGGAATTTCAATCATAAAATAAAAAAAAAGAAACAAAAATTCACTAATAGTTCACAATTTAATTAATTCTCTATACAAATACTAATACTTTGATTAAAAAATCAGTCAACTCTACATCCTGAACTATCATTAATTCTCTCAAAACAATAAAAATAATATTGCAATTAATATTAATTTAATAAAACTCAAAATTTCAAAAATTCTACTCTAAATTTACAATTTACTAATTTCACAAAAAATTAACTAATTTAAAAAACTAAACAAATTCAATATCCAAAAATTTAAAAAAATCCACACAATAGACATCAATAAAACAATCATCCCTTTAAAATAGCGTCGAAATAAAATAAAAAAAAAAAACTAAGAAAATTCACAATTACTTAATATTTCATTTTTTTTTCGTCACACAAATTTACTAAAATTTACTAATAAAAAAAATTGTCCAAAACCCACCACCCCCAAATAAAAAAAAATAATTGAAAAAAACCGACGACAAAATAATTCCCTCCATGTTATTTCTAACACAAAAGAAAAATCAAATTCATTTCTTACAATTCAATTACCTTTTATGACACTCAGGACACTCAAAAGGCTTCTCACCAGTGTGCGTTCTCTCATGATTTTGTAATACATGCTTATATCCAAATGACCGTGAGCACACACCGCACGTAAACACCTTGTCTCTACTATCTTTCGTAGCTTCAGGACTAATAGACGTTGGTGGACTTGGTGATGCCACTGAAGTATCAACCATTGTTATTTGTGAACTATTAATAATTTTATTTTTTGGCCCACGTTTTTTCACACTTGCTTTAGTTTTTTTAATTCGATCAGCGCTACTGCTTACAATATTATTATTATTATTGGCACGTCGGGACATTGATTTTGTACTGGGGGTTGGTGATAATGGACCTTGTTGTTCTTGTTGTAATGGCGGTGATGGTTGTGCTTGTCCTTGCCAATTTTGATACATTTGCATCGTTTGTGGATTGAAATATTGCGGATCATTCGTTAATTTTGTACGAAACAAACCGGCGGCTATTAATGACGCCGTATGACGCGCAACTACTAATTGTTCAGGCGTCATAAGTCTTGTAATTGGAATACCTGCAGCAACTGCCGCCGCTGTTACTGCACCAAATTGCGGAAATATATCAACGGTATTATCTTCTTTAACTGCTTCAACTTTTTTTTCTACTTTTGTTACTTCTTTTTCTTCTGGCTTTTGTTTCAATTCAGGTTGTGCGGAATGTTCTGTAAGCATAATTAATTATTTATAAAATTTATTCCCAATTATTAAGTTGATTTAAATATATTTTTTTTAAATGAAAAAAAAAATTTTTTTTTACAGGATTATTAAATGAATTATATTTTCTAGTGGATATTAATTGTTTTAATAATTGATATTTGATTAGATATATGATGAATATTATGTTTTGAAATATATTTCATAGTTTAGAATTAATATTTATAGTGTTTTATATTTTTTGTTTTCAGGTTTAATATTTTTTCCTAAATTTTCATTCACGTTATAAATTGTTGAATGAACGTAAACGCCAGCCCATCCACCCACTACAACCGCGACCGCCCCCCACGTGAGGTCAACGACATCTTCTTGGTAAGTAGAACAAAAATAATTGTTTATTTATTTTATTTTTTCATTAATATTTTTTTGTTATTTAAATATCTACATTTAATTCTTTTGATTAATCCGCGTGTTAATAATCAAGCATTAAATTTTATCAACCCCTGCAGTGTATATTTACTTTATTCTCATACCGTCGGACCACACGAACGTAAAATATCAAAACAATATTTATAAATTTAATGCGGGCACTCACGAAATGATTTGATAGAATTTATTTATTTTTGTTATGTTTAAAATTGTATTGGAAATTTTCAATTGATATTTTCATGATTATCATGATGTTGATGATGATAATAGGAGAGATTTTAATCAGGACAGAGGGGAAAGAATAAGGAATCAATAGGTTTGGATGCGTGCGGGTTTCTTCTGTTCATTTCCTTGACGACACCCTTATATAATTTTTTTTTTTCTCTTCGTTTTCGTTACAGATATATAACACAAAATCCCTTCGCGTTTCCCAAGCAACGTCTTGGCGACCAAAGTGTATAAAACCCGCCCTTGTAAACACCCGCGTCTGCATTTTATTTTATTCAAACGTGGAGGAAAAAATTGCTGATGAAATTTTATAATTTATTTTTTATGTATCAATATTTTTTTTTTATATAAAATATCAATTTTATTTATTAATTTATTGATTGATGAGAATGTATGGTTGAATTTAAGTTCGTTGGGTATAATTTAATGGCTTCGACATGGATTTAATATCATTTTTTTGATAATAATTGGTAAATAATTATATTGATTTGAAAAAATTTGATAAGATGATTTGTGCTGTGATAATTTTCAATTCAATGTCACATTTGACGTGCGACAATGACGCACGAAGTGAAACAAAAATTTTATTTTGTAATTCTATATATGATAAGACGTTATTGTTCCTTCGATTCCTAATCAATTGTATTTATAAATATTAATTAGGTATTTATAAGAAAGAATTTTGAGTTCTTGATGTAATTTAATTCACCTGAATCAATTTGTTGTTCTCGGGCGTAAATCATTGCCATAATATGACGTATGGATATTAATAATTACACATGTACTCCATCTAGTTGATAGATAATGACACATGTATCACTCGTCAAAAAAAAAAAAAAAAAAAAAAAAAAAAAAAAAAAAAAAAAATAGAACAAAATGTGAATTGATAAAAATAAAAAATTTCTTTCAACTACAATATCAAGAAACACTTTAAAAAAAAATGTTTATACACTCTTGATTCACATAAAATTCATAATTCAATCAATTATTTGTTCCTCAAATAATCCAATTACACTTGAGATTGAAACAATATTTTCCAAATAATTTTCAGTGTCTTTTCATTAAATGAAAAAAATTTATTTCATGTTTAAAAAAAAACACGACTTATTTTAAATCAATTTAAAATAAATATAGTCGCACTTAAGCATTTATATTTAGCGTTTATTTGTTGGATAATATCGAGAACGAACAAGTAGAATAATGTTATAACGACGACGGTTGTAACTTGACTACTTAAAAATATGAAAAACGAATTTATATGATGTTGCGTCGGGCTGACCTAACCCAATACTAACATCAAACCAAAAGCGCGCACCAACTAGTCAAACAATTCCCCTACTCTCCTAAACTCCCTTTAACCATATTTTTCTCCCACCACATAAATGACAGACCAATCCCTACTAGGCGCGCCAATAGTACCCGCGCAGGCTCAGACAAGCGGACGATTTATCACGCTAGTGCGCAAGTAGGGGGGGAACAATGCCGAAATAAATTGCATAGTATGAGGGCAAGTCTTAAGGGAAACGAAACAAGAGTGGGAGGTAGTCAACCTGTTGGTTATGTGGTGGGGATTTCAAGACACGTCGACTCGAGTGTACATGCCAATAAGATTAAACAGGATAGTTCTTATTTATCAGTAGTTTTTTTTCTTGGAATAAAATAAAAACATCGTGATGACAATTACAATTTTTAATTTTTTCATGATATTTTTTTTAGGATTATTTTTGTTGTAATATTTATTTATATATTTATTTGATTTTTTGTTTTTTATATTTTATGGAAGAGTTTGAATTTAGTCCGGTAACTGCTCTATATGTTTCTGTGGGGTGTATTCTTTATTCGGAATTTTTTTTTCCGCGTTTTTGAGGGTAAAAAACGGAAGATTTGAAATACTATAGATTTTTTTTTTTTTTTATTTTTTATGTACGTGTGGATAAATACGTAGGTTGAGTGTGTTGCTTTTACATGGTGTTCGCGGGCTCTCACCTGCCTGTATGGGGCGTGCGCCGCGCGTGCCTGTTAAAAAAAAACTCACGGGGGTTCTTTTTCTGTATTTATCTCTCTTTTTTATTTTTTTTTTTTTTTTTCTAGATTTAGGAAAAAGTAAAAAAAGCTCTTGTAAAAATCGACAGGCAAAACTACCCTCTGTGTTCGCACTCTTTACATTTATTTCTTGTCTCTGAGGGGGATGAAATAAATATTTATTTATTTTTCGTCTTCTTTTTTATTTTTTATTTTTTTTTTCTGGAGCAAAAAAATTTTTAAGTGTATTTGATATACTTTTATATGTCTGTATTGTATTAAACAATTTGTAGTGTGGTTTAATATTGATATAGGGGGTGTGTTGATAATGGAAAAGGATTGTTTATCAATATTATTTATTAGAAATTTTTTCTTTTTTGATTATCAAATTTAGTTACCAGAGAATCGATTATTAGTAATTATTACTTTAATAATTTTTGGGTATTTTCAAAATTTAAAGCGTGAACATTTTCTGTCTACCTGTGCGGTCCTTTGCGGTAATTTTGGTTTTACATTTACGATAAATGTATACATGTATTTCTATCGCTATAGGAATTTTAAAAGTGGTAAGGAAAAAAGGGATAACAATGATGTGAGGGGTTATGACCTTCTCAACCCTTTTTGCAGGTCGTGTATACCTGAATGCCAGGATATATTATTGAAAAAGGGTATACACATAAGAAAGGGTATATAATGTGGTTTATAATTCTTATATACAATTTAAGCAAGGTGTGATTGTGAAAAATGTAACAATACAACCTGATAAAAATCACAAAATTCATCATTTTTTACTTTGTTTTCTTAATTTTAGTTAGTTTGTTTACATTAAATATTTATTTTTAGACAAATGATATTATTCTATTGTCAGAATATTAATGATTATTAAAAAAAATTTTAATTTTAATAAACATTTAAATGAGAGATATTTATTAGTAATATTTATTTGTCTAAATTAAATATTAATTTTTAGACAAATGATTTTATTTTATTATCAGAATATTAATGATTATTATAAAATTTTAATTTTAATAAACATTTAAATGAGAGATATTCATTAGTAATATTTATATACAATTGATTGTAATAATTAAATCAATTGAATATATTGATAAATAAAAATTAGGAAAATAAAATATAAAAACCGTTGAATATTTTTGGGGTCTATAAATTTTTCGGACGTTTTTGGGCAACGGTATTATTATAGGTTAAGGAAAGAAAAACTCCAGGGGACCGATATACACACGAGAGGGGAAAGAATTCAGATTGCCGGCAATTAACTGAAATTGCTCTAGTTTTAGTTAAAAGGGCATACAAAAACGATTGAGAGAAAGAGAACATTTTCTCTAAAAGTTTTGTGCCCATCGAACCAATGAATTTTTCCCCTCTATACAGTTAAATATATTTGTTGTATATATAAGTGAATGAATACATAGTTGTATAGTATAAACCTCTAACAGGGGATTATACTACATGGGTATACCCTTAACTTTTATATTTTTATTGCACAAATTATCAGGTACGACTTCCTGACCTGATCTTTAAGGGATATTTTAAATTTTATTTTCCTCCAAAAAATTCAAACTAATCCACTTCTATCACAATGATACGTATGTGTACACTTCGTGGAGAAAAGAACATAATATTTATTGATAAAATATATAGCTTTGTGTTTGGATTATTTTAATTTTGATAAAATTAAATTGTTGGAAAATATTTATTTTGGGAATTTATTAAATTACGATGTGAAAATTATTTTTTTTATTCAATTGTATATTATTAGGAAAGTGTATATAATTTTTTTTTGTGAGTAGAACATTCTGACGTGGTGTTATTAAGTCACAAATAATATTTTTATTCTTTCATAATATTATTTATTACACTTGAATATATTTAGTTACGTTTTTTTTTTTTTTTTTTTAAAGATTTTTTCAAAGATATTTTTCGATAATTTACAATTGTAATGGTTGACTTCACCCAAGTTTTATAATATTTTAAGAAGAGTTTAAGCTGCTTGTCGTAGAAAAATTTGTATTTAGGGTATTTGAGTTTTGGAGCAGTAAGAATAATTTTAATTTTAGTTATTGCTACGTTTTAACGTGGGTTTTATTATAGCTCTTTTGCAGTTATTCTATTATAAAAGTCCAGATATATATTACTGCAATACACTTTCATGTTTAACAAATATATATATTTTGAAGAAAGCGAAAGAAAGTGGAAGGAAATCCAAACGAGGAAAAATATAATTTAGCTGTTTGTAAAAATAATTTTTGGGTTCACTTTTGAATGAGTTATATTATATTACCTGTATTTTTCAAATATATTTCACAATAGTTCAGTGTCATCCATAAAAATCTTCTGTATATATGTATACATTTACTTAATATTTTGTTAATGATTCTATAACATTTTGACTATTCAGAATATTTTTTTTTCTCGTTTCTGTTATTCCTTTTTTTTTTTATTTTATTTTTTTATTGTGTCGGTTTAACTGTATGAGTTATTAGTAAATATGCAGTATTTCCTGATAACTCTTCGATGATTTATATTAGTACGTACGTGAGAATTATAAGTTTAAATCTTTTCCTTAATTAACAAAGCAAAATTTCGTATTGGGTTTTATCACTTTATGATGGATTAGGATTTTTTTTTTTTTGAAATTTATTTTTCGATTTGTTCTAATGACTTTTTGATAAAGTGTATACACTGATTCGATAGGAAATCGCACGAACTTTGCATTGGTCTTATCAATATTGGGGACAAAAATAGTTTTATAGGTGTTTATTTTGATAATAGAAGGTGCAAATGATAGACAAAAAAAAATCGTCTGAAAGTAACATAAAATTTTTTTTTTTTAATATTTTTTTTTGACCTTTCATGACGAATTAAGATTAATATATCTATATGCGTTGGATAGGGAATCGAACGAGCTTTCCAAAGACCATATGAAGTCTGTAAAAAAAAAAATCACTAGCGGTTACAACTTAATTTAATTACTCGTTGGATAATTTTTTCATTAATTCATAAATTATAAATCGACAAAGTAATATTTTTTTTTCTTTTCTATTTGGATTTGTAAATTTTTTCCATGCGATTTAACGGAAGTTTCTAGTAGTATATAGATGACACAACGTCCGGTTATACATAATATAATGTTTAGAGATATAATCTTCCCTCCTGATCTTTGTCCACTTTTTTTTTTCAATGTTGGATTAAATCGATATCTTGATTTCATCATAATGCATTAAGTATTATAAAAAAATATATTCCAACATTTGTTCATACGTATATATGTACGTATATATTTTTTCTCGATAATTTGAAGTATCTATGAGAGTTATACACACGCGAAATAAATACATTTGGCATCTGGATAATATAATTTTTTTATCAAAGACGAAAACAATTTTTTTACATTAATTGGAAAAAAAAAATATTTTTTTTCCTTCTTTTTCTGATTCTTCTTTCTTTTTATACGTTCTATTGCATTCGTTATATTCAATGATAGACATATCATTGCTCGATCAAGTAATTTTTTCACCTTATTTTATTCATTCGTTCTTTCTTCATCATACAATTCCAGCTGCTATATAAAGTTCGTTAATTCTATAAGAAACGCATCGATTTCGTCTTTTTCTTCCTGAATAAATTCCATAAGTACCTTATATAACGGATAAATGTATTTATATGGATACATATGCATGTATATATACATAAATGTGTAAGAAAAAAAATTCACAGAAACATTTTGACACACAAAGTCAAAAAAAAAAAGTCTTCAAATATCCCAACTGAATTTTTCAACTCTCGAAACATTTTAAAATTGATTTCAATGAATTCTAAATTTTTTTTTCTTCACCTTTTGCATACATATACATATGTACATATATACAATTCTCCCTATGTGCATTCGAGACTTTTATTCAACAGTTTTCTATTGGAATTAATTTTTTTTTAAACTTGATTCAATTTTTTTCTTTATTTAGCAGAAATAAAATTTTAATTAATATTTAAATTGTATTTAAATAAAATGTTTTATTTTTTATAATGGATTGACATTATACTTATTCACTTATATACATGTTAAATGCAGTAATTATAATGAAATGTTATGCTCTAGATAGCAGACTTTAGTGCAGTTAATAGGATATATTGTATCCCTTTTTTGCATTAATTTTAGTTTTTGGCTAACATGTGGTGTGCGAATAGAAATGAATGAGTGTATAGGAAAACAAAACGATTTTATATATGTTCGTGTATGTGTATAGTCCTCGATCTATCTTATGGGTTGCACCAAATATACACTGGTTAAACACCAGCTGGTCTAGGAAGGACGTCCGCTTTTATTATTATAGTTATTTTTATTTATTTTTTTTATTTGGTGTGTCTCTAGTCACGTCTATCCTCGAGGTCATTTCGTAGACTATATCGAGATACAACCTGCCACACATGAATAAAATATTTAATTATTGCATTTATTTTAAAAATGAATAAAAAATTTTGAAAAAAAATAAAATTGAAATTTTTCTTTTTTATTTTTTTTTTTTGCAGGAAATAATTTTTTTTTATTTAAGGGAAGGAAAAATTCTCGTGCCATTAAATGCGAATATACAAATTATTGTAGGGAAAATTATCAAACACAAAGATAAACTGCAATTTCCAATTTTCTCTTAATTCATTTTAATTTTTATTTATTTTCTGTCTTTTATTTTTCCCCCTTTTTTTTTTTTCTTTCAAACAGAGAAAATTGCGCGTTGACGTAACAAGGACCTATAACAGAGCTGTCAATCCTTCGATATAAATTGAATGGCGGGGCCTAAAACCACCCCAATACGTTTCATTCGCTTTTACTCTATTTTTTTTTCTCTTTACTATATACACTCACTCTCTTTTTATCCCAGCATTTTTTTTTCCTGTCTCTCACCGTGTCGCACGCGTCCTCACCCCCCCATACCCCCATACCTACCCTACACATACATATAAACACAACAAACATATAAAAATCGACCGTTCGTTGGCAATTTCCTTTTTATTTATTTTTACCTCATTTTCATCTCTATCTACATTATATCCACAATCAATTTTACTTTGCACTATCAAACCGAATTTTTTTTCCAAGATCTCCTCCTCCTCCACACACTCACCTTCATAATAAACAAACAAATAAATATATAAAACATAATAAAAAAAAATACCACCAAATTAAACAGAAACAATAAATAAAAAATGAAATGAAGAAAAATGAAGAGAAATAAAATTGTGTGTGCAGATAGGAAAGCAATAAAGGGGGTAGTTGTGGTATATATATATATAACCACCCCCTTAAGCAATACTGTTCTATTCCGCGTGTACGAACAAATCCCCTTAGGTTTTTGGATTTTCGGGTTTTTCGGGGTAAAGCAAAAATATAATAGGGGATGAAACATAGTTGTGAGTGAGGGGGTTGGTGTTGGTGAAGCAAAAAGGGGCGAATGATACAAGGGATTGAAGGAGTTGGGTTGGTTTTGATAGAGGAAATATCAAAAAGGGGGTGGCGAGTGCCTGAAGGGTGGTGAGTAATTTGAGGCGGGCGTATATATATGTATATATGTGGAGAAAAGATGGATTTTACCCTAAAAATGTGCACATAAGGGGGAAACACATTTACCCTTCTATCCACCCCTTGATAATGTTCATGTGACCATATCCACCCCCGTAACGTTTCGCTCCTGTCCGAGTCTGTTGATTTCTCCGCATGTTCATCTGTGTGTGAGAGGCTGAGGGAGGGGGTTGACCAATATTTTCAGTGGGTAGAGAGGGGGTGAGTGTTATACAATTGGGGAAAAATTTTTTTTTTTTGGTTTTTTTTAGGAGGAAAAAAATTTTTTTTTTTTGTGTAAAATATTTTTTAGCGACTAATTCGTTGCATTCATACACCCCCTTCACTTCGCGTTAGGGGTTGTGTGATTATGTGCAGCTGTGATGGCGGTAATATATTTTTTTTTTAATTCGATTCGAACTATTTTTTTTTCTTTTATCTGAAAAAAAATTTATTTTGTTTTTTTCGTTGAGATAAAAATTATTTTTGGTTATTTATTTATTTAATTTGTTTAGAAATTTTAGTTAACATTTATTGAGGTGACGAATTAATTTATCGTGGGGATATTTATTATTATATAAAATATTTTATAAGAATTAATTTTTAGTGTAATTATTTTTTATTATATTAATTATAATTTTAAATGAATTTGTAATTTTTGCATTAAAGTTGGAAATTATTTCATTTTCTTTGTTCGAATTATAAAAATTAGTATTATATTTAATATAATGATACATTCTATAAAATTTTCTTCATTACATGACTAAATGCCCTCCGGATAAACCAATATGCGTTTGAGAATAAAGTTCAAGTAATTAAATCCATCATTTATAATTTCAATTACAAAAAAAAAAAAAAAAAAAAAAAAAAAAAAAAAAAAAAAAAAATGAAATTGTTTATAGAAATGGTATAATTGAGGACATCAACGATTTATTCCAAGAAATTCTAATGACAGTATTTATATCCACCTCAATCAACTATAATTCCACCAAAAATTCACCTCAATATTATTTATAAACAATTATTAAACTCAGTAAAAGAATTCAAAAGCATTGTCTACAATCGTCCAATCAATTCGATAAAACTAAAAGAAAAAAAAATATATATTTTGATTGGCGCGATAATTAAAATCACATAAATCCACGTGATAACAATGCTTGATAACAATCGTCGTTACTCGATTCTCCGAAATACATTCAATTTAGGTTAGCAGCCAAACATAAAAAAAAAAATAGATAAAAAAAAAATGTCTCGTATACTTAAACTTATGCAAGAAAATTTTTCGTACATTTTTATTTTATTTTATTTTTCCTGATGTCTCACAATTTTCTCTCGACGTTTTCACGCATGGATAGATCTCTCAACTGTACATAAGACAAGTTTATGTGGTTATATACATAAGTATATAGTGTATACATACGTATATAGATATATAAGTAGAGAAAAAAATTCTTTTAAATATCATTCACAGCTGCATATAATCGTCCCCCGCAGCTCATGGTTCATTTAACCACGCAAATACACAACTCTTTAACATTATACATGTAGTTATTTGTTTATGTATATGATGGAATTATGGGACACTCGAGTAAATTTGTATATAAACGATGCACGCTAATGGACATTGACAAATGTCGCTTGTCACATTTTATATTCACCTATTTATTTATTTTTATATTTATTTTTCTTTATGAAAATTTCCTTTTATTTTTTTTTACTTGACTGATTGCTGAGCCAATCACGTTGACCGGTGTATTTTGACCACCCACATTATGTTTCAACTGCTGGGTGAATAAAAGAAAATATATTTTAAAATACAAATTTGTATAAAAAAATTTCTCAATTGAAAAATAATTTTATAAAAATATATAAATGAATGATTATAAATTAACTGAAAATTTTCATAATGATTTTGAATATCTGTTTATTATTATCACAAATATAGAAACCAAATGACTCGAATGACTTTTCTTGTTAAATATAAGCATACAGTTAAGTGTAACAGAAGGCGACAAAACATCAAAGTGTCTACACCGCCGTCGGGGATTTTTGGAACGAACGTACGCGCAACCTTTTTTTTTTGAAACATTACGGCTATATTATGTACAAGCGTGTGCGAGCACCCGCCAGAGGGTATATAGGAAATAGATATACATATATACAGGCTTGTGTATATACCTACAAATATATATAAAGACAGAAACATGGAAAAATAGATAGAGAAAAAGTCGAGTGGGTGCTGTACGTATGGAACTTGTCAGAACATGTTCACTCATTTGAAATTTGCTGGTTTATTATACACATATATATACTCTTATATGTATACAATAATATATAAATAAGATATATACATTATTTTAAAAATATTTATGCAAAAAAAAAATATATAATTGAGTTGTAAAAATCTTTCAATTTTCTTTTCTTTTTTTTTTTAGTATTTAACACTTTTGGCAGGTGTAAAATGTTTTTGTATGTGTATATATAAGTGTATACTTATGTATATATGCGTATATGTAGAGTTTAACTTGCACCCACGCATTGAAAAAAAAATCCAAACGTGCTTGAGCATTTATCCATTGGATTGGAATAATTTTTTTTTGCTCAAAATGATTTTAGAAATTTTTTCATTTTATATTTTTGCTTTTTATTTAGGTATGTAGCGATTTTTATGTGTGTGTGTGTATGTCTATTTTAGTGTGAGGGGGTGTTGAAGCATGGGTTTTTATTTTTTTGTCAATTGTTAGGGGGTTGTAAAAGGGAACAACATATGTTGAAGAAATTAAATTGTCATCCTCGAGTTTTTAGAATAAGAAAATAAAAGAGACGAAACTCTCAATTAAATAAGAAAAATTGGGAAAAAATATTTTTTTCTTTTTGGAATTTTGACAATTGGAAGGTATACTTGAGCACGTGCGTATTTCGTGTATGGGATTTGAGGTGAAGAATACATGTTTGACGGCTATGAAGAATAAAACACCCGGGGAATTTATTTAAAGAATTTATATCGACTTTTTCGACTTATACAAATTTTTTTTTATTATTCCGGTTTATATTTGGACGTCATTCACTCGATTATTGTGCACTCTATAGTTTCCTAGAGCAGATGCCGACACGCATGGACAGGCAAACTTAATCATGTTTATGCAACACGCATGTGCTCAATTTTCAATTTAGAAAAAAAATTTTTTTTCGCATTTTTTTCATTTCATCAAAGAAAAAATAATAAAATATATACCTCTACGATTTTTCTATCCAACGGTACCACATATAAAAATATCCGGGCATCAAAAATAAAATATTAAGGGGTTGAAAAAATAATTTTTACTTTATTTAAATATTATAAAAGGGGTAAAATATTTAAGATGGCGACTGTTATCGACTTTTACTGCTTCGTCCAATGAGCGCGCAAGGATAATCCACCATTACAATCAACCCTTCCATTTATTATTTCACCCCTTTTCGCCATTTTGTTACAAGGGGTCGAAAAATATCTGTCAGAAAAGGGGAAAAAATTTCGGGTTTCAACCCTTTATTCACCGTAACAATTATACAACTTTGGTGCGTCCCTAAGTCCTCCAATGTCTCATTTGATTGGCCAACAAACAATCCCCATAGGCGTGTCAAACCATCAACCCCTTTCAACCCTTTATCTGCACAGCCCAAAAAAAAAAAAAAAAATTCCTCATATAGTTCTCCTCATAATTTCATATCAATGCACAAAAAACATGTTTTCCCCTCTCATACTACATCACTACAACACACCCATCCCAAAAAAAAATTCTTCCATCCCCTTACAACCCCTTTTTAGACATAAAAATTTTTATAATTTTTTTTCTTCTTTACTCGCGATTTTTTTACAGTATCGAACGAGCGCTTAAGCCGATGGCGCTGCCGGAATTAATTATTTAGGGGACATAAAATGGCAACTCACCCCCTTTCATCCCTTATAGACAGATATACATATAAATATATACATGTATTTTTTTTTTTACGTCTATAGAGTGAGTCTACAGGAAAAAAGTAGTAGTATAGTAGTAAAAGAAGAAGAAGAAGAAGTGCAGAACTTTGCCTTTAACCGAAGGGTGGAAGGATATATAATTATTGAGGGGTGAGGGTTTTTTTTTTTTTTTTTTTTTGCGTGCTTCAAGTATTCATGTTTTCATTACGTCGTGCATAGCAAGCCACTATGGTGTATCGTGTCGTAGAAGGGATTTCATTCCTTTCCTTCAGTCCTCTCTTTAATATCTCACCCACCAACCCTCCCATCTATCCCGTTATTTCACTCTCTCACTTCAGTCCCCCTTCCAAGTCACCAAAGGCATAATAAACTTCTTTTTCTTCTTCTTTTCTCATTTATATAGGTATATACCTTCTTGACTCACTTATTTCTAGTTCAAAAAACCTCAAGGGGGTTGTGTATTCGATGGGGGTGTGATTAGCCCAATCGATATTCTTTATTCGTAAAATAAAGATTCATGAAACGAAAAAGAAAATACATGCAGGATATATATTTTTTTTTTTTATTTAATATTTTAAATCATAAGAAAAATATTTTTGATAATTTTACTTGGAAATTTTTGTTTTATTTTATTTTTCTGGATATTATTTATGGAATTTATTATAATAAATTTTTTTTTTGTTAGAGTAAGGGGTGTAAAGTCAGAAATGAGTGATAATTAATCATATTTTTGTATTTTTTTTTGTTCGTTTTTGACTGCAAAGTGGCGGCCACTTCATGGCCAATTTTTCTTTTCTCACCCTTATTGAGAGGGTGGTGGTGGTGGTTTTGTGGTGTCTATGGGTGGAGGGTAGGAAAAGATCAAGGCATTAAAAGGAGGGCGACGGAAACCCGCCATGAGAATCGTTCTTTCTTTTCCTCCCGTTCATAAACCACCCTTATTTTTTTTTCTTCTTCTTCTTCCTCTTTTTGTACCACTCTACATTTTCAGTAGCACCTCAATATATAACGGTGCTACCCCCGGTGTTTTTTTCTACAAAGTCCGCTATCTTCTGCGCTCTTTGTTCCTTGAAAAAAAAAAAAAAATGTCCTTTACCCGCACCACCATACACCCTTTGTCCAAGTTCCACTTTCCCTCTAAAAAAAAAGAGAAAAAAACGAGAAATAAGAATCAAATAAGTAAAAGAAAATTCTCTCCTCAATAAATTAATCCGCCATTTTTTTCACACACCCCCTTGCCATTTAAATAAAATATTCTCACAATTGCTACCATTATATAACAAAAAAAAAATTACCCCTTGGAGATTAATTAAAATTTCATTTTATAAAAACAAAAAAAATAATATAAAATCTTCGAAATAATGAAAGTAATTTTTTTTTTAAATTCTAATTACATGAGAGTATACAATAAACCCTCCTACACTATAATTACTACCCCTATTCGTGTATCATTCATGATATATAAAGACAAAGAGACCAAAGCGAATATATTTTTCGTGACCATCAAGAGGGAGGAAAAATCGATCGTTTCAAGAGTCCAAAATATACCCATTACCCGGTCGAATCCCATCAGCGAGGGTGGCAGCATCATTGCAAGGGGTTGCTATACCCAAAGAAGGGGGTGGAAACAATTCTGTACATATATATATACATATAAAACTCTAAATAAATCGTTCTTGTGAAGTTAGACACGTTCTTTTCATCGATACTTGCATTATTCCCAACGTATATTTTCTGCAAAGCTGAAGCAGACCGGGTATTGAGAAGGGGGATGATTGCATGCAGCAAAGGGGGTGAAAGAGGGTGTAGCGATATTGTTGGGAAGAAGGCGGCTTTTATTATCGATCCAATTGTCATACGGAGAGTTGATATCCATTGCTTATTGGTCAGTTGCTTATTGCATATCAGCTCAACCAACCCCAACTGGACACACACGAGGGGGTTGGACATATATAGGGGTGCGAAACCCCATTCTTGGGGTTGCAATATGTGTAATATCTATATATGTATTTTTTTTTTTTGGCTGAAGGGTCAGATGCGGTGTGGCAAAAGATAGATGAGCTTTGGGAGAAAAAGACATTTTTGGATGTTATAGTTTTGGGATTTTTTTTTTCCTTGCTATAATTAATTATTTCACACCACCCCTTGATAAAGACACTTGACTAGTATATACACTGATATATATATAAATTTTCTGGGTCATAAAATTCTGAATTTTTTTATACCATTCAAATTTTATTTCCTGAAAATAATTAATATACCAGAAGAAAAATTCCTTTATTTTCGTTTGATTTTTTTCTCTCTTCTATCACCCGCGGAAAATTATGTGGATATATTTTCGAGTTAGTATATATATGCGCATTTGGTTTGCTTATAAACAGGGGATGATAAGTGCGTAGAAGAAGCGCGAAAAAAAAAAGTAATAGTTTATTTTTTTACTTTAGTATTGTCGATTTCTTGCGTAGTTTTTCTTCGGGTCACGACAAGTTTTCTCTCATCTAAACCACATCGCAGAGGATGAGAGTGAGAGTGAGTGGGTCTTGGTAGATATCTTTTGGGATCAAGGTGTATCCGAGGGTGAGTGCATTATTCCCCAAGCGGAATCTCATCTCTTTGTCTTCTACTTTTTCTTATTCTTCTTGGTTGTTTTTTTTTTCTTTTTTTTTTTTTTGCTTTTTCCTATTTTTCATTCTTTCCTTCTTTGTAGGATACTTATTTCACTCTATCCTATTGGCTTTGCGTAAATATCGTGTGTATAGATATATATGAATGTGTGTAGTAGAGTAAAACTTGGGGTTTATATAAAGATCGATAGGTCGTACGACCTTTGGACCTCTGATGGTTGGTCGCAACTTTTGTTTCTTTCACACACGAAAGATATAAAGTGCCGAGGGAATTTCACCAACCACACGAGTCCCATATACACATTTATAAACATTTATATATTGTATATATTTATTTATTATTTATATATAAATTCGTGATATGATGAAAATATTTTTATTTTTGTTAGTTTTTATAAATTGATACAGTGAAATAAATTTCGTGATGTTAAATAGCGTAGTTAAATAAATTATATATAATAAAAAAAAATAATTAAAATTTTTCAATTATAAAAAATTAATTTTCTTTTTTTCATTTTATTATATTTATAATGAAAAAAAAAATTTTTACTTCATGTGTATTATAGACAAGAATATAATTAGCTGAATGTTGAAAAATATATTCAATTTTTCGCGCTTTTGAAATATATTAACTTTTCGATTTTATATTTCGTTTTCTTTTATTTTTTTATTTTATTCTTTCAACGTTCAATGACGTCCCACTGTGAGCAGAAGGCGCGCGCGTGTGAGGGAGTTATTCATTATTATTTTTTCATTATATTGTACGCACGTAGATATGTATTCTTGCATCATCACGCCGCTGAGACGAGTTGATGGTTAAAAGGATTTTTTTTTCTCATTTAAGAGAGTTGGTGTTGGCTAATTTTCCGGTATTTTTTCCATACGATGCATATACATATATGTATAATTTTCTTTTTCTTAGAAAAGCTATAAACCTCTACATAATGATTAATTATCATTTGAAATAAATAGTTTATTATTTAAAACCTTTGAATATAATTTATTAAAATTTTTACGCCTTTCAATTTTTAAATATTAAAAAAAAAGAAAAAAATTTCATTTTTATATTTATTTATTTTTTAGTGCTTCTGAATTTTTTTTTATCAATTATCACACGAGGCCACTGCATTTAGCCGAGATTTTGATAGTTAGAAAGCTTCACGAATGCGATTAAACTAATTTGAGGGGGTGTAAAAATAAATTAGTTTATCACTTTTTTGGCTTTTGTATTTTATTTTATTTTTTATCAAGACAATAAAGTGTCATTCACCAGACAACAATTGTCCTCAAGCCAACAAGATTAATGCCAGTGTAACGTTATTAGCATTGTTGAATCATCCCCTAATCTAAATTAGGGATGTAAAAAAAAAATATTTTTTATCTTACATTTTTTTTTTTTTTTTTAAAGATTAATTAATTTATCGTAGTGAATATTTTTTCACTATCATCAAGTGTAATCTCAGCCCTCTCTGAAGGGTTGAAATGTAAGAACGAGTAATCAGAGGGTGGGAAATTAAATAATTATAACTTACAATCCTCTCATTATAAAATTGTACACGTATAATTTGCAGTGAAGTAACGGTACATACACATTTTTTTTTTTATTTAACTCGCCCGTTATTACGCCAACCTATTCATCCCTTTCAACCCCCAATCGACCACATCCGGTGTGTGTGGTCTTCAAAGAAAAATAATACACACCGGCATTCTTATAATTATTGCGCCGGTTTCGAGCTCTTAAATCCTAAAAATAAATACACGTTTACACATATAAATAATTACCGCAAAGGTTTCCCGGGAAAATTTTTCTCCCTCTAATCCTTTTTCACCCAAAGAAAAAGAATAAGTAGAAAAATTCTTTTCCCAGGTAAAATCATTAATTAAAAAGAAAAAAATACATATATAATAATTTTTACCTCAATTATTTTTCCTTTACAAATTCTCAAAATTAAAAATAATATTATTATCATTTTTTTTTCTACTATCATTAACCAATAAACAATAATAAATTCCACGTATTTTGCAGAAGAATGTATATTTCCCTTTTGATTTTAAAAACCACCAACATCCATAAAGATTTTTAAAAGCCCACCCAGCATGAAAAAAGTTTTTCATAAAATATATTTCAACCTGTTTCATAATTTTTTTTTTCCTCAACCCTCCCAATCTATTTATCCTACCATTTTTTTTTCCACCATTCTCATCCCCCATATGTGCGTGACATAATAACAGTAACACTATTCTAAAAGGGTTATTTATCCTAGAACCCATGAAAAAAAAAAAAAGTTTCTATACCTGGCCGCGTGCAAGTGGGATAAATTTTTGAAAAGGGATTGAAGGGGTTAGGTAAAATCCTATATATACACACACACATACAAATATATATTTACCGAGAAATTATTTGGGCCCTCTATATAATCAACCCTTAACCCTTAACCCATCTCTAAAAAAAAAATTGTTCTGTCAGACATTGACAACAGGTGGCATTTTAATATTTTTTTTTCCACATGAACACGTCACACTTTCGTCATGTCTGAGCACGTATGATATTTAGTGAAGGGGGTATCGATAGGGGTGTATTAAAAAGGGTTTCAGACCCATCACAGGTGCATCCTAATATTTATATAACTATACATATACATACATTTCTACTTGACGGAAAATCATGAGGGAGATATTATATTAAATTAAAATATGTACAGGTCGTGAGAGTTGTGCAAAATGTTGCGATCAACTATCTTAAATTATTTATTAGGGTTAATAATACAGTTTGTGATACATAGATGTATGTACATATGTGTATGTAAGTTTGGATTCTATAATTTCCCACCCATTTAATGATTGTTAAATATTTTGTGTGAGAGTTGAGGGATGTTTGGCAAATTATTAGGTGTAGAAATAATTTTATTTATTGATTACTTCTCTTAAAAATTTTTCATACAATATATTAATTCATATATGTATTAATTATATATGTAATAAGGTATGTAAGAATATAATTTAATTTTTAACGGTTTTATGGTGAAATAAAAATTGTAAATGTGAAAATAGCGAGAAATAAAAATGAGAATATATATATCCAAGCTCACAGAGGGTTATATAACGTCACACGAACGATGGCATTATAAGAGAGAGGGGTCAAGGGGTTGGCCAGCTGGCCATACTGGACAATTGTGCAATGGACCCCCCTCATTCGTTCATATGCGAAAGAATAAAAATGGAGAAGTAAAGATCACAAATCTAAAAGGCTCGACAACAATTTTGTTTTGTGTCTCATGAAGGGAACAAATATATATGTATAACTATATGAAAATGGCCGGCTGTGTCCGGTTGTGCTTTGCCTATTGTCCAATCCAATGATCTAACATGAGAGAAAAGGTCAAACATCCCTTGCACAAACGCGGGGGTTAATTTAAATTTATGTGAGAAAATTCATAGAAAAAAAAAATTAATTTTTCTTCTAAAATCATTCCTTATTTTTTTTTTTTTACAATGCACCCCTTTATCGCAATTGACGTGTGTGTGTATATATATTGTATACCTGAATATGCCACGCGGCTGGCACGCTCAATAGTCACCTCTTTTTCTTCTTTTTTACTTTTCAATTCTATTTTTTTTTTTTTTTTTTTTTTTTTTTTTTTTACTTCAGGTATATACGATACACGCGACCACCTATATAAATTTATAGATAGACAGTGTATGTACAAGAAGTATGATAGATCACGGAAATATATATGTACGTATTATACCTGAGCGCGAGGCTTTTCAATATATGTCTAATAATAACCCTTCGAGGACTTATTTCACCCTATTTTATTTATTTTTCCATTTTTTTTATTCTTTCTATCACTACTTTTTACCTCTTTTTTTTTTTTTGACCCTTGACTTTTTTTGTGTACCTGTGTAATACAAAACATCACTTAACCCTATTTAATTTCTCAATTCACCCCTGTATTTATATATAAATACTATCTTTAGCTATGGAAATAAATTAATTTCCTATTAAATAAATTATTTATCGATCGAATTCAATACACAATTATTTTTTTTTTCCATGTTCAATGTGTATAACTCTTAGGAAAAACATAAAAGTTCAACATAAATATTAAAAAAAAAACCTACGTCAGCTGATGTATGCCATGTGAATTTAAATGAGTCTATGGAGGTGTCAACTTCTTCCACACCCCTAAAAACGTGGTGGATTCATTAAGGTGATATAACTGCTTGTGCCTTTTGGTTTGCATTGATATATATCTCATTGGGGTGATGTCCGAAGAATAATGACGACATTGTAAGACGTGTGGGTTGTGAGTTTTGAGTTACGATCTTACTTTATTTTTTTTCCTCTGCATTTTATGATTTTTCTTTTTTTTAATTCCGTTTATTTTTTTATTTTCTGCTTTTAGTTTATTCACAATAGCCCACACATATATACATTTTACACTTTCGAACACGAATGAAATATATATGCAGAGATTTAATAAATTATAAACAGGAAATGTATTCGAATACTCATCGAGAATATTTTAAAATAATTGAATTATTTTTAATTTACTGGAAAAAATATTTTTTGATAGGGGTTTTTTTTTTGTTGGGCGTTGGGGATTTTTTTTTACGCAGCTGCGCCATTTTGTAATCAACACTGATGTGTTTATTAGCTGCCTCAACCCTTTCTGCAACCCAATCCTTTTTTTTTTATTATACCCTTGTGTGGTTTTTTTTTTTTGTTGTTTGGGGAGGAGCAAATTAACTCGCTCGGCTTTCACCCCTTTCAAATGCACACGACTGAAAGGGTGTAGTTCGTGTGCACTGTCACAACACAACCCATTCGGGCGTCAATCTAAACTAAAAAAGAAAAATGCCGCCTTTTGATTGGTTAAAATTATTTTTTCTTCCTAACTCGAAAAGTTTTGTTTATTTATTTTACAAATAAAATTCAAAGGAATTTATTTCCCATATTTTTATTTTTTAGGTTGCGAACAAAATTTTTAATTCTCTAACAGGGTGAAAACAAATTATTATTTAATTATATTAATCGAATATTTAATAGCTGTCTTAGAAATTTTATCACATTTTTTTTTTCTACTTTATTTCGCGCACAAAACTGATGTGCAATGAAATCAAAGTATGGATGTGATGTAAAATAATAAAAAACGGGGTGTGAAAAATAAACTTGGAACATTCGCCAATGAACTCGCTCTATCATTGAAGTTGCAACGAGTCCAACCAGCGAACTCGTCACAAGATTTAATACCAAGGAGCATTAACGATCTTTCTATACCACTACAAGTTTTTTTTTTTTCTTTTTTCCACTGACTCTCTTTCCCACCATCGCATTTTTTTTCTTTATATACCAACCTATCACTTGGGCCATTTCACCAGAATATAATGTTCGCGTCCGAGTACGCCATTGTCGTATAAAAGACACTTGAGCTCATGCGATTATTTGAAATAACCTCAATCGAGCATCCGTAAGCGATCACCGCCTTTATATTTGCTAATAAAAAATTTTAAATTGCTTTATTTTATTATTTGTTTTTTTTTATCATCATCAAGCGACAAACAGAGAGAATATAGTTAATTAAATACATGAATATATTTGTTTTAATCATTGAAAATACAGTTTAGTAAATATGTTATATGAAAGCAATGGAAATTTTATTTTTTGATTTCACGACAAAAATTCGGTTAAATTGATAAAAAACTAATTTAATTTTTTTTTTCTTTCATTCATTCGAGTATGTATACGGGGGATGTTTCTAGAGTCTCTTTACCCCATCGGAAATACGTGCGTGAAACTGTAAATCAACGAATTTCGCTCTCAAAAACTGTAAAATAAAATAGAAATTGAAAAGAAATATAAAAAAAGTGGTACAAAAATCCTTCCCCTTTTAACCCATATAACGTGTATAAACGCGTTCGTGTGACCAAAGAGTTTTATTTTCAGCCCTTTTCTTTATTCTTTTTATCCATATATACCCCCTTTAGTCCCTTGAACGACGATGACGACAAGAGTTTGTGCGCGTGGCCCCATTTTATATTTCAACCCCCTTCATTTATCCACCGTACAAATTTCCAGTTTTTCAAAAAAATGAAAAAAAAAAAAAAAAAACCAAGCTTGTTCACGTTCCAGTTTCTCTCTTCACCGATACGCAGATGCTTTTGCTCACCCTTCTCAACTTTCCAGTGTTTCACTTTCAAAACCGCACCCCCCACCCTCTCCCTCACTCTCTTCATCCCCTCCTCTATATTACATATAAATGTGTATACATATATATCCGGTGGTATTCCGAATTTCAGGAGAAAATCGAACCCCAAATGCGTAACGAATCCGCATTTTTTTTCGGCGTTGAAAATACTCCATTTTTTTATTTCTTTTTTTCATATATAGCTGGAAAAAAAAATTATTATTAATAGAGGGGGGGGTGCTACGGCTTGCAAGTTATACAACACGATGAAAAGTATCGAGTTAACATTTATTTTACATATACAAATAATATAAAAATAAAATATATAAATTATATATTTTCTTTCTATTTTTATATAATAATAAAATAAAATAAAAATACAGAAGCACTTTACGTGCGCCTGCGGCGTGTGTCTCTTTATAGTGATGATGGGTGAGATGTATTTCTAATTATTGGAATTAGCCTGCGGTGACTCGTGCATTGTTGTAAAAATAAAATATAAAAAGATTGAAGGAATGGTAAGAGAGGAAAAAAAAAAATGGTTTTTCAAGGTATTATAAAGCCCATCAGCGACGCCGTGGCACACTCTATATTGTATTACAGGACAAGAGCTGAGGGAAGGGATGAAAAATAAGGGGGGAATATATACTTGGGCCCCATTTTATAGCGGGCGTGGTTGAACTCTTCACGTGGGCGTTCAAGTATATATTTTTAGTAGCTAGCGGCACGCGCGTCTCTTTTTTTTTTCTCATTCTTTTAATTTTTTTTTTTTTCTATTTCACCATCGAATATAAAAAAAATTTTTTTCTTCACTCCAAGTACATGTATATAGATATATGTGTATATATGTACTATTTAACATTTTGTATTATTATTTCAGTTTTCTGGATTTACGTAAATGTCGCTCCTGATGTGCGTTATATTTTTTATTTCAACTTTTTCTTATTTCGTCTTCATATTTTGTTTCCTATTTTTTTTTTTT
>JAQQBS010001423.1:1333758-1345468 GCA_030347275.1 Microctonus aethiopoides
AAAAAAAAAAAAAAAAAATTCTCAAATGCACCCAATAAAATTTATCGCTCTCTTTTTCCGGCGACATCCCTCAAAATCATTTCAGAATAATTATCATTAATCATGTCGTACAATCACACACCAATTGAACTCTCTATCCGAAGAAAATGTCACTAAATAAAAACAAAAAATAAATAAATAAATAAATAAATATAAATAGAAAATAAAATTATGTGCTCGATAAAATCACAAGCGATAAAATTCCAATCGAAATCCACCAACATTCTCGTAAACATCCAACTCGTCTTCACCTTCCTCTTATTCTCCTCCTCCATATATACACACAGCAACAGGCAGCACGCGCGTCTCTCCACACATCCTGATCCTCTAAAACTACCCCCCGAAACACACATTGTACACACTCGACAAATCCACATGTCTCAATCCGATGAAATAAATATAACAATAAATAAAAAAAAAAAAATCCAAATACATTCTTCAAATAATAATATAAAAAAAAATTCATATATTAAAATTTCCATCGTACCCATTTTTTTTTTTTTTTCGTTCCTTTTCTCATAAAATTAACAATGGAAAAAAAAAATTTACTATCGACTATTGCATACGATTCGATCGTTATATTTTTATACTTGAATGGACAAAAATTGTATGCATACATCTACTCACACGCGTATATATAATATATATGTTAGTGTATATACTTTTAGCCGATGGCCAGGTGTATACCTACTACGTTACATGGAATATTTTTCGGTTAGGTCAGTCGATCAATGGGGTGGCCAGTGACCCCAAATAAAAATTACTTATGAAAAAGATTCTCCCTCATCTTAGCATACAAAAATATATTATATCAATAGTTATATACTTATTTAAAATAATCATAATAATGATGGTGATTAAACAAATAATAATAATAGGATTTATTTAAAGGGATGTTGATGAATCAAACTGAAAAAATAATATATATTTGTATTATTAATTATATTTTTATATTTATTTATTTGATAAAATAAAAAAGAAAAGAATTTTTTGAGCGATTTAAAATTACTAATTAAAATTTTTATAATTTCTTTATTTATATGTGTTTGATGTTGCGAAAAAGACAATTAATTATACCCCCTTGAATAGTATTATTATTGAAATAAATAAATGATTAATAAATGAATATTTTTCACGAGGGAAATGAATATATAAATTTATTTTTATTTTATATTTTGAAATGGTGAATTATTTTTCATGTAAAAATATATGTAATGTAGATAAAGTGACACAGCGAAAATGAGGGTTTAGGTTATGGCGAGGGAAAAAAAAACTGGGGGTGAGAGTAATGGTGTAGGTGATGGCTTGAAATTCATCCCTTTTATACAATTCCCACATGACGATGAAGATGAGTATATGCATAAAAGAATATTCTTCGCAACCACATCGTTGTGATGTTTAACGCTTTGGTGGTTGTTGGGGTGTAAAAGAGGGGATGAACTTGCGACATATGTGAGAGTATTTTATACCCTCACAAAAATTCCTCTCTATCAATCCCTTTATAAATATTTTTAAAACAATTTAAATAATATTTTTCTTCGCATTATTTTTGATTTTAAAAATAATTTTTTCTTTAAATAAATATTTTAAATAAATATAAATATATTTATAATTCCTATTGTAAGAATTATATTATCGTTAGTGTATTTCACTCGATAAACGATCAATCTTAGTAACGGATATTAGGGGGTAAAAAAAAAAATAATTCTCGTAAGAATGAAAATTGAAAAAAATAAAATAAAATAAAATAGTTGACAGAAAAATTATTTACCATTTTAAAAGTGTCAACAATAACCAAAAAAAATTCTCCGCCCATTATTATTAGATGAAAGGGTGTATGTATAAACGTGTGGGTGTGAAGAAAAAAAATTTTTACAACCCCTTCCTTTATTAAACCTGCCGGACACGTCCGTCTTAAAATTATAATCGATCGATCGCCATTGGGGGTTGTCTCCATTATTCTTAAATAAAAAAAAAATATATATTCATATACATCCACACATATTATATACCGGAAGTGGTCAATGCATACAATATACCCACCCTTTTAATCAATCGCCCTTCAAAAAAAATAAATATTAAATATAAATTAATTGAAAATAAAAAAAAATAAAAATTCTCTTAAATATAAAAAATAAAAAATAATTTTTCTTTCCTTTTAAAATATTTCATTTAAATTTTAAGGAAGTTACGTTATTGTAGGGGTTTATATAATTTTCCCAGGCGGAATTGCAACACTTGCCCAACCTGCATGTCAGAATAAAATCGAGCACAAAGACCCATCGAAAAAAAAAAATATAGAAGGAAAAAAATAATATGTAAAGGGAGATTTTAAAGGAGAGGGAAGTGAACGAGAGGTAAAAAGAAGTGTCGGGAGACGTAGTACGTACCCGACGCGCGTGTATAACCCTCGTCCTTCAAAGGTCGGTGAAAATCGTATGGCTTTGTATGGAAATAAGAATGCCCCCTTGGCGCACTATACCATCACTGATGTTTGGACCTTATATGGATATTTTTCCCTTCGCTCTTTCGATAGACCCAAAAATTCGTCTAACTTATATACACACACTCACTCGCACACAGATATATATTCACATATATTATATATAAATTTAAAACTTCAAAAGAATATACGGTCCATGAAGGAAGAAGAAGAGTAGAAGTCTGTGAGGAAATGGAGATCAGTTTGAAGGTGACGTTCGTGGATATTTTTATAATATTTTTCTTCTCGATTGAAAAAGAAAAAAAAATTTGAGAATAATTATAATAAAATTTTTTTTTTCAATACGAAATATTTAATTAACTTTTCCGCCATTTTGTCATGCTGAAAAAAAAGGTTAGAATATTTTTTTTATTAAGTTTACTTTGACCAATCTCATTAACCCTTCACTTTCACCGCCTTAAATCCCCTCGTGTTGTCATAGCAACCCTTGTATTTTCCTACCCCTTTAGGATGTTGAAGGGTAGCCTTTTATACACACACACACACACACGTGTAGAAGAACAGTTAGACCTGTCACATTCCGCTATTTCTTGCAAGGTACAATCCTTTTTCTTTTTTTTTTTATGGAAAAATGATTTTTTTTCTCTTCTCATTTTTGTCGTTTTGAAATATATTTAGGAAATATTTAAGTGGATCTCACTGTGTTGATGTCTAATAGAGATAAGTATATGCGATGAGTGTTCGTTTAGCATTGTCAGCATTATATAAAAATAGAGATTGAGCAAGATGGGACAATGAGATTGGTGAAATATAAATAGTTAAGGTAAAAGGGTTTTTTTTTTCTCAAACCTTTTCATATTATTTTTTTTTCCTTCTTCACATATTATTATCGATTTATGTTTTGAAGATGTGTTTGACACATGTCGAAATTCCATGTGTTTATCTCCAACCCCTTCTACCGATACGCCCTAGAAATAAAAAAATAAAAATATTATAACAAAAAGAAAAAATAATAAAAATAAAATCAACAAAATTAAAAAATTGTAAAATAAATTATAAATTATAATTACCCATGGAAATCTTTTATTATTATTTACTCCTCTTCTACTTCAATCATCATTCACTTCACAACCCTCTATATATACATTCATACAGTATAAAAAAAAAAATTACCAGTTGTAGAATCAAAAATAATTGGAAAATAAAATGAAATTCCACCGATTAAATTTGATACTCAAGTATTATTTTCTCTCGATTTAATTTGTCCGATTTAATTCACGTGTATGTAATAACCGTAGTACACCCTGTATACACACCCTTAGACGAGATTAAATCCACCACTCGTCTTCGTCGTCTTCTTCTTTATATATATATTTTTTTTTCTCGTGTCTCCTTGAAGAAATCGAAACGTTGATTTACCCCCACGTTCTTCACGATGAAAAATTTTGCTCGCTATAGATACATAACGGGGATTGGTGGTGAATATATAACAGCATCAGTGGTAGTACAATAAAAGAAGAGAAAGTAAGCAGAGAGGGATGAAGGGTGCTATCCAATTAAAATTACCAGGAGGATTCTCTCTGTTGGAATTCATTGCAAAAAGCGAAGGCTAAAAAAAAATATTCCCAGGATTTTTTTAAAGGGATGAAAAGCCCAGGGGGTGGTTTTCAACGTTCCATGCGGGGGTTAGAGGGTGGATAGAAGCGGTTGGATGATGGTGCAAGTGAGAGAGTAGTTGACTTCAGAGAAAGAAAAGGGGAAAAATAAATAAAAAAAAAAAAAGATTTTACGAAGGGGGTTGTGGATGTGTGTGTATACTCTAAAATGCGTAAGGGATGATGAATATAAAAAGGTACGTTTCGAGGTCCTGTCTTCAACATTTCAGGGTAGATTTTTATATATATCTGTGTTTGTGTGTATGTAAATTTCTTTTTCAACCCTCTCTCATCTTTGAGATCAATACTTTTTTCTTTTTATTTGATCATTGAGGGGTAGGAAAAATTTAAATTTATATTTATATCTGATGGGGGGAGGTGAGAGGTATGGCTTGTGTTTAACCTTGAATTTTATTTTATGTATAGTAAGATTTTAAAATTATGTGTGACCAATTTTGTAAAACCGAAACTGGAGCAAAAGATGAAAACAACATTTCTTCCTTTTACAATTCAAATGATTTTACGAGTGAAAATTCCTGGTTGATTTAGGAGCGCAATATTACGGTAATATATTCCCAGGTACACTCATACATATCTATTATATTATGTATAAATACATGTATATATACTTGGTGTTGGAACCTTTTATGTAAAAGTAATGGAAAATTTTTTTTTTTTTTTGAATTTTTCCTCCAACTGTTAATGTAAAAATAAATATTATTTTCATTTAGTTTACAATTGGTAATTTGTTCATTTTATATATTATTCATATATCAAACCAACTGAACTTCCCGATAAAAATATATAAATAAAAAAATTAAACAAACTCAATAAATAATCAACATTAAAAAATTAATTTCAAATTAAATAATAAGTTAATTTAAATCTACATATTTTTTTCTTCACTTATTTATCTATTTATTTATTCACACACACTTTATGAAGCATTCTAAGTGTTGCAGACAAGCATCAGGTACACAGGAAATTTTTCTATAACAATCTCCTTCAATAATTTTCCCAACACGAAATAACCCTGGCACTTGTATTATATTTTTCCGTTATAAATCATCAAGTTATCCGAAACTAGAGCAAAATATTTTTCAATGGCATTTTACAACGTCGTTGCATCATGCAATAAACAATAACAACTTTTACCATACTAAAATATATCCCCAAGGCACTAAGATACTATTCACATTATAGATATACGTAACGTATAACGATAAACAGAACATTGTACCTTTAAGGAAAACCTTAAATGGTAAATGTATATCGATATACCAAAAGTCCCCGATTTTTGTCCTCGAGCATTATTTTGCCTGGGGGATGATGGAAAAACGAAAGCGACCAACTTTGTGTGACAAACTTCGCGCCCTTGTTACAGAATATACACGTGTGTATGTGTATATGAGCTTGGTGAAAGTTTCCCTAGCAAGATTTCGCGAGATTACGTCGAGCCTGATTTATTCCTTGGGTTTATTACGCCTCTGAATCCTGCACCACCAACCACCCCTTCAACTTCCGTCTTCTTTAGAAATTTTTTTTTTTTTATTTATTTATTTATTCTTCTTTATTCGTCTTCTTTCAAGTCCTGTGTAAAATGTGTAGAAACTCATCGGCCACACGACACTGATTGAACGAGTAAGTAAATATTTATTTTTTTTCTTGAGTAAAATTAAATGAAGAAAATTAATTTTCACTTGTGGAATTTATTTTTTTAATGTGTTTACACATTTGTGTAATTTTATCTGGATTATTTAGTATTATTCCAATGGATTTTGATAATCTTGAAGCGTTGATAATTATTTTTTTCTCCCCTTCACTTTCCTTCATTTTTTTTTTTTTTATTTTTTTCTTTTTCAATTTTTTCTCGATAGCAAAATAGATTTTTTTTTTTGCAATATCCGGAATGAAAAAAATCCTAAACCGATTGACTATATGCGTGTATATTTATTTAAACATACCCTCAATTGTGTCAGTGTGTTGGATAAAAAATAAAAAAAAAATTTGTATGAGGACGAAAAAAAATAAATAAATAAATATAATACTTTTACTCTGAACGGATGTTGCGAGAAACGAATGCAAAAGTACATATATAAATACATATTTCTATCTATCTACATGTATGTACATGAATAAAAATGAAGAGAAAAAAAAATACAACGAGAAGGATAAGAAAAAAAAAATAAAACCTTCAGTAGTTCTTTTTCGGCTTTCGATATATTGAATAAGAAATCTATAACGCGCGGGTGGGTCTTCATTTCTCTCTCCCTTTTTTTTTTGCTTCATCCCCCTCATATGCGTGTAAGGGTACAAGTCCGGTTGCTTTTTCCGTATTATTATTATATGTTCGTCGACTCCTTCGGCCACTATATGTGACTATATACCCATATACAAATGGACATTAAAGGATGTGGCGTCCGTTGTAACGAAAGAAAAAAATAAAAAAGATTTTCCAGGCGCATCAAGAATTGAAGTATAAAAAAAAATAAATATATGAATATGTGTGTGGGGCTAAATGGAAAATAAAAATGAGGGTTCGATACAGGTATGTAACATTGCAGGAAAAATTTTGAATGCTTCATTGAACGAGAAAAAAAAAATTTTTTTTTTCAATATTTTATTTTTTTTTTTGTTTAATTAATTTATTTTTTTTTATTTTTTAATGGAATGTTTAATAAATTTGTGTGTTATTCATATGTATTACTGGAGTGTTATATATTTATTTATGAAGCTGATTTAAAAAAAAATTAGTAATTATAAAAAATGTGAAAAAAAAAATTATTTTTTCATTATTTTATTTTTTTATTCAATTTATTTATTTATTTATTTTATTTTTTAATGGAATCTTCAATTAATTTGTGTGTTATTTATATATATTCCTGGTGCAGTAGTGTTATATTTATTCATGAGACTAATTAAAAAAAAAATTAATAATTATAAAAAATGTGAAAAAAAAATTAATTTTTTATTATTTTAATTTTTTATTCAATTTATTTTTTTATTTTTTATTTTTATTATTTAATATATATTTCTTCATATTTCAATAAAATGTCCAATTAATTTGTGTGTTATATTTATTCATGAAGCTAATTAAAAAAAAAAATTAATAATTATAAAATAAGTAAAAAAAAAAAAATTTTTTTTTATTTTATAAAATTTCTAATTCAACAATTTTCCGCAGTATTTTATTTTCCCGATCGGTAATTGGATATAATAGAGAAGATATTTAATGAGACATGAGTTAAAAAAAAAAAAATGCTGAAGAGTTAAAAAAAAAGGAAAAATAGGACGATTAAATTTTTAAATATATATTCAGGTAAATAAAAGGACTTGACTAAACACACTCACTCATAGACACATAAAAACATATACAAGACTCTCTATTTTGATGACTGCACATTCAACTGACCGGTGTGCAGTGCATATATATATCTATGAAAATTTCCAAGTTTCAATCTTACGCGCCAGAACGTCGCCATAACCCAACGATAATTTTAGGGTTTAAAAATTTAAAAAAAAAAAAAGATTATAAATACATATACAGTGGTATCCTTTCTACTCACCGCACAAGAGTCCACAACTCCTCCTCATAATTTTCCCTTCCTCTCCGCTAATTTCGTTTAGTGATCTTCTCGTATTATTCCATCGAAATTAAATGCAGCAAAATATATTCAGACCTTTAATATTTTTCCCTCCAACCCTGAAACATTTTTCATTTTATTATTTTAATTAAATTAAATGAATAATTATTTTTTTTTATAATTTATACTCCTGGTAAATGTTTATATTCATTATCTCATACAATACCAAACATTATACTCTCAATTATTTATTTATAATAATCGTCGATAAATAAATAAATTAATAAACTAAAAATAAAAAAAATTATTTCTGTCATATTATTTATTTTTTAGACACTTTGAATAAATCGATCGTGATTTGAGTGTTCTCAATATTATTTCGAGTGGGATTCACCCACGTGACGCGTGAAAATTTTATTTTTTTTCTTCTTCCTACTTTTATTTTTCGAACAATGATTATATAAGTATTTGTGTCTGTGTAAAGAGATAAATAGAGGAAAAAGTGCAGCTGCGACAGCACGCACTCGAAAAAAGAATCCCTGTAAAAATTCGTCAAAGTGCTCTCTGTGTATTGATGGTGGGTGTTCTTTTTTTTTTTTTTTATTCGTTTGTGCATGTGTGTTTGATGTTGCCTGAGGAATATATCGAACTCGGACTGATGATCGACGTGTCAGTGTATGTATGTATGTATATAAATCGTTGCCATCATGAGATGAAAATAAATAAAAAGAGCGCGCGTGTCGCGACCGTTTTTTTTTTTCTCTTTGATTTTTTTTTTCCTCTTCATTTCCTTGGATTTTGAGGTCCATTGTCAGATCCAATCCTCTCTGCACATTTATATGAATCCTTGATCTTGTATGTATTTATTGAACGCGCGTAGATAATCGCGGTCGAATCACGAATATTTTTCATTTAAACTATTTCATAAAAATATTTTCATAGGCGTTATTTTTGAATCAAATTTTTTTCCATCTTTTTATTAGGTTATTGAGGGATATTTTGTTGTTTGTAAATAAAATTTATCGAGAGAATAATCGTTGTTATGTTAAAGAGTTTTTTATGTTTGTTTTTTTCAACCAACGAAATTCATTCACGAAATTCAGTTCGGGAAAATTTGTTTTAAAAAATTCATAACTTCTCGACAAATGTATCGATCTTAGAGTTTCAAAAAGATTTAGAAAGTAGATAAAACACACATTAAAATGAGCACTTGAAGAGGAAAATCCGTGATTTATTCACAGAGTTATGATTTTTTAAACTTTTCCTATATTTTCCAACAAAATTCCAACTCAAAATAATAAATAATTAATCAAATTAATAATATCATATAATTATGTAAATAAAACATCATGTCTTTAAGCTATACCTGGAGTACATATGTACACATATACATATTTCCGGATGCTTATATAATAGGACACTTGGAGTAAAAAGTCAACGTATATATGCATGAATGTTTTTTCTCATCTTTTTTTGTGTATTCCAGGAAGTCACAAAAGTTTCCCAATATATCAAGTGCTGCATGTCGTCCCCTTTTTTTTTTCTTCATCGATCCTCGTTGTCAATATGCGTATATATATAAAAAGCATGTGTGGAAATCCAGAGGAATGAATGAAGACGAAGAAAAAAATAAATAAAGGATAAAAAAAAATGCACGGTCGTAACAAAATATATGGAAAAAAGGTTGGAATACCTACACAATCATTTTATTCCTCCCTTCACATTTTCCACCGCCCCCGTTCGGCATATACACATACATATATCAATGACGAACAATGAACCCACGGATAGAAACCTTAAAAATATAAATTATAATATTTTAAAATAATATTAATAATTTTTTCCTTCACGAAAAAAATAATTTTAAAATTAAATTTAAATTCAATTATCATTACTTTAATTAATTATACGTTAAGATTTTAAATACCTACTGTTGCGGCATTTTGAGAGCTTTATAACTTAGAAACATATTTGTTTATATAAAAAATTAATCATCTTGATTTAATGTCTTAATTCAATTGGTGAAAAGCTGAAGAAAAAAAATATTATAATAAAAAAATCGAAGAGGATAAAAAAAAATATATCTGTGTAAGTGTACATAGAATTTTCTCACACGTATATACATACACACATTTACTTACAATGGCTTTTGTGTCCAACCTGACAATTACTCAGAGATTAGAGTGTGAATTTGCGGGAGGATTTTATCCTGATATGTATATTTATATCCACCTTTTATTCGATCTCGACACATTTATGACAATCCCATTCATCCAATAAATTTATTATCATCCTATAGAATAAGAAAAAAAATACAATGACATTAATAATAAGAATGAAAAATTATTTTAGAACAATTAATGGAATATAAATAATTTTTTATCATCTATTAAATTTATTTTCGATTAATTTTTAAATTTATATTTATCTTTAATGAATTTAAATAATTTATAACAAATATGTAAACTCTTCACGTGTGCCGGAAATCACACGCTGAGTGTTACAAATGTACCAACGTATGTAATACATAAAATAGTGAACATGGAAAAAATAAAAAAATAAAAAGGGAAAATTCATGCGAACGAAATATAAAAAAAAAAATTAAAAACACTTTTAACTTGTGGACTAAACTACAGGGAGTCTTGTGTTCTCTCAATTTTCTCTCATAAAAATATATATATATATGCTCTACATATACATACATACATACGTGATTTTTATACTTGCGCACGTGGGGTGGAAAAGTTTTTGGAATAGATGAAAACCATTCGCTTGACCCATCGCATCAGTATTGCGTTTGTCGCCAAAAAGGATATCCGGAATAACCAGAAACACTTGAAGAAGGTTTTTCCTATTTTTTTTTTCGTTTCCCAATGGCAATGGCGGCGCATTTGCAGTAGGGATGATGTATAAAGACTATAAGTCACCCGGCGAAAAGTCAAAAACTTTCTAAATGATGTTAAGCACATGACAACAAAAATAAGAAAAAAAATAAATAAATAAATATAAAAAAGAAAAAATAAATATGAAAGAGTATATAAAGATTTTCGTTGTATTATTACTACACGGTTTGACCTCGTTAAGAAGCACTTTTTTTCCTCCCCTTTGACACGAGAAAAAAATAAAAGAGATGATAGTCCATTATGATCTCAGGTGACACCATTAGAGGAAACACAAACTCATCCTTGATAATATTATATTATCTCATTTTTGATGTGTATATTTTTTTTCCGATGGAACCAAAGCACAATTTTTTTCTTTCTATCCACCCTCATCATCATCATCATCATCATGATTATCCTCAGTATTATATCTGCAACAGAATATCATTTATCAATATTAAATAAAATATCAAAGAGAAAAAAAAAAATAATTCTCAACTTTAATTTTTCGCATTTAAAATTTAAATATAATTTCTCACACATTTTCATTTGATACTTAATTTTCTTCACACTGTTTATATCTTCCTCTTTGCCTTTCATCTCTATAAACCCACACGTGAGAGTGACCAGAGAATAAAAAAATGTCAATGAGAGCCAAATAATCTTTTTCTTTTTTATTTTACTTTACTTTTCTCTATCACCTTTTTCTTTATTTCTTTTTTAAGAAACTGGAGCTATTCCCAGAGTCCCATTGGCGGACAATGGATTTCCTGAATGGTTCTCGTTATTGCTTGCGGTAGTCCCACACTCACATACTATACATTCGTTGACTGGTATTAGTACCAACAGCAGCAGCAAAAAAAAAAAACAGTAGAAAATGCGAGTGTGTCCTGGTGATACTTTTATTTTTCTTTCCGCCTTCCTTCTCCATCCACTTCTCTCTGTTTTTCTATATTTTTTCTTGGGTTAGGTAAGGGTTGTGTGCGTATATATATATCCATCTATCTGCGTATATGTGTCGCATGTTCGCCGACGGTTTAGCGATAAATCAGCGCTGCTGGTTGGACTCTTTTCTTTCTTCTTCTTCATCTCCTTTTTTTTTTTTTT
>JAQQBS010001423.1:1345621-1368851 GCA_030347275.1 Microctonus aethiopoides
ATTCTTTTTCCTCCTTCACGGTCACGGTCAAATATATCTGCATCAGTTATATACTTATATATACCTATATACTCTGTTAGTATTCCCATTGACTTTACACATGTCGGAATGTTTGTAAAAAAAAAAATTCGTTCCTTTTTTCCAATGAAAAATAGAGTAGAAAATTTTTCTTCTTTTTTATATTTTTGTAAATTGTGTCACGAAAAAAATAAAATATATGTTTATGTATTTTTTTTTTTTCTCTCGATCCTTTCGGTGATGACCATTGGAACGAATGCGAGCTTGAACTTGTTGAGGGTGTCTGTTGGGAGATTAAACTTATAGTGATCGCGTTTCACGAGCTACCACCTTTCAATATATCGACGGGCGGATTTTTCATTTACTATTTCAGTTGTATATAAAATTTATGGGTATGTATGTTTATATGTGTGGATAAATCATCAAAGAAAAAACCGTTTTTGCAGCGCTCATCCAAAGTTTCGTTCTTTCAATGTTTCATTGTACAAGTAAATAAATATATAAATAAATAAATAAATAAATAAATACCATCAAAGGGTTTTACGTCTTCTTTTTTTTTTTTCGTTACAAATGCGATTACATCACACCCACGCACACTCCATTGAATTGCACATGTCGCACAAAAAGGGTTTGAAGATTATGTTTAGATATTTATTATTATTTTCCTCTTTTTTTTTTTTCTTCGTCTCCAGATTTTTAATTAATACCGCTTGAATGATTTTTTATTCACACTATTTGCAATTCGTATCACTTCATCCATGAAAATAAAAAGGGCGTTGAAGCGTTCAAATAATCCCCCATGAGAAAAAAATTTTTTAAAAAATATTTTTCAGATTTTTTTTTTTCACCTAATTTTTAATTTATTTATTTTTTTCTTCATTTCACTGGCACGTGGGTGTTTTTTTTTTATATTGTTTGTGTGGAGATAGTGATCATGTAGATGGGGGTGTGTCTGACGTTTTTTTACCCCTTGAATTAGATAGAAAAAAAAAATAAAGAAAAATAAAAAATAGTTCAAACGATTTTAAATTTTATTCATCAGTGGTTGGAAGAACATTAAATGTATAACTATCAGCTGCAACCCATAAATATAATTCTTTTACTAATGTCCACTCTGTGCATGTGTATATGTGTGTGTGTGTGTGTTAGAGCCATCAGCCCTTTTTATTTTTCACTTTTCTGGAAAATGCGTTGAGGTCTAACGTTTACCCGCTGACGTTTTTTTTTTTTTTCTTTTTCTTTTTGGTAGTGGACTTTACCTATCGATGAATCGTTTGGTCCCCTATGAAATATTGCGTCCCTTCTGTATATAAAACTGTTGGGTTTTAAACTCTTTATATTATACAAGAAAAAATAGCCACCAGCCAAACTGTTGGATACTGGACAAAAATAAATTTTCTTTTGGAAAAATCTATGAATATATGTTTGTTATATAAATGGTTAAAAGGTTTTGTATTATTCCTGCATGTGTTTGTGCATTGCAACATCGTCATTTATATGCTACTGCGAGGAACAATTGACACTACTCAACGACAAACCATTGTCAAAATTGAAAATGTAAAAAAAGTCAATATATTTTATTTTCTTTGTTATATAAATCCTTATTTTTTTTTTCCTTCAGATTTTTTTTCATTTGGTATTTAAATGATTGATTAAATAATAAACATAAATAATCACGAGGAAAATTGCCAAGTTAACTTTTATTTTAAATATATAATAATAATATTGAAACTTAAAAATTTTTGTATAATAAAATAAAAATTATAGAAAAATAAAATAAAATCATTCACCTATTTTATTTTTTTCTCTAAACCTCAACGAAGAATTAACCTCCTTCGATAAGCCAAAGTTTCCTAGAACCACTTATCTCCAAGAAAAAAATAAAAAAAATAAAGGATAAATACGTAAATATAAAATAAAAAAAAAAAAAAATCTCTCATTCGGTTACGTAAATACTGACCATACATTTCTGCTAGCATTCCAGGCTGGAATTATCACACAGGTAAATATTATACAGAGAGAGAGAGAGAAAGGGAAAATACTAGAGATAATATGTTTACATCACGATAGAATTTTCCTTTTTTCATCTCTCAATTTAAACAGCTAAAATACTCTAAAATAACGTAATCCCAATGCAACCATAATAAAATTTCCAAGACGCCATAAAAGAAAGAAAAATTCATTGCACACCCACACAAAAATTTATATACATAAATATATATATATATAAATATATAGACTTGTGTATATATTTTTTTTTTTAAATTTTAAGGACGATTTTACTGGGTATATTGAAATATTATTACGTCTTGTTCAAGGGCCAGTTTAATTTTGCCGATTTATTCTTTTGTGACGCAACAAATTGAACGACCCTTAATTTATATATATATATATATATGTATATATTGGGTATGTATTGGTTTAAAATCCCTTGAAAAACTATAATTATGGATGGAAATAGTTTGAAAGTATCTCAAGAGAATTTTAAAAATTACCTGTCTGCAATATAATACCGTAATTGTTCCAGCATTGTTGGAATCGTCAGGGACTTGGTGCTTGCAGCAGGTAGCTGAAAATAATAATAATTAATTAATGTATATATGTATGAAAAGAAAAAAAAAATTAAATGGATAAAATAAATTTTAAATAATTATTTGGGATAAATTGAATTATTATTTATTTATTTTTGATTTAAATTGTGGGTGGATTATTGTTGTGAAAGGTGGCAGCACCTGTAGGGATGAAATTGAGGCTGAGTTAAAATTGGATTTTCTACTTTATTAACTGATGAGAAAATTATTTAATCCATTTTTTTTTTTTACAATTTTATTAATTATTTTATGATTAATTATTTAGAAATTGATTAAATTTATTTTTTAAATATTCAAATAATTCTCTTCGTATTTCGATAATAAAAATGGCTATTGTAAATGTTATTCCAATAGCCCATAATTCAAATGAAAATGACAAATCATTTAATTTAATTGCTCGAAAACGACGAATTAAATGTCGATTTTCAATCATTTTTATTTTACGAAAATCTTGGCCGTAAACATTTTTATAAACTAAACAGCTTAGATAACTTTCAAACATACGAGACACACCTTGACTAATACGATCGCCCAACGGCCAATTATTACGCATCATAAAAATTCCATATTCATTTATAACATAATTACGAGATAAATGTAACCAATATGAATTTTGTCTCACCATAAAATGTATTAAAATATATTTATCACTAATAAAACACGCTTGTGAATCAGTTAATATTTCTGTCATAGCAATTGGCGCAGATATATTTAAACAACGATTTTTTAATTGAGGATGAACGAATTTACGCATTCCTAAATCACAAAATATTTTATAATCTTTAAATTGAATTAAATCTTTAAATGAATTTACATTGTGTTCAGGTATTGGTATTGTTAAAAATGCCAATATTCTACCGCGAAATACCGCTTGAATAATAATTACAAATATAAATATAACAAATAAATATATTCGTGATGATAAAGCAGTTGGTAGAGTTAAAAAATTACCGTCTAAAAAAAATCCAGTGACTTCAGACATTGCCGAGGCAAATGATAAATTATTTAATGAATAATTTAATACAAATGCTGTGGCAATTGATAAGATAAAAATAGCAATAAATAACCAAAAGGGAAAGTAATTCATAATTTTTCTGACAATTGATACATAACCACGAGGTTGTGAGACAATTGCTAAACCTGATTGTGCAATAATTGTTGACATTTTAATTCCTTTTGCATAAGCAGGATAACGTGAATTGATAATTATATCGTAATTACCATTTGTTAAATTTTTTATCATACCATAAGCAATTCCACCGCCGTCCACGTAACCTCTATCTGAATCTACAATATATTTAAGAGTTAAATTTAATGTTTTAAATAGCATTGAGGATATTTGATCGTCGTCCGGATTTAATTTTTTCATTTCATCACTTTGAAATCCTGCTGCGTGTATTCCACTGTAGCCATCCAAATTTTGAGTCTTGTCGAATTTTATTAGTGAACATACTGATGAATCTGCATGGTAAAAATAAGAAAAATTAAATTATTTATATTGGAAATAATTTTTTTTTTTAATATAAAAAAAATTTTCTTTGGGTAAAAATTTTTTTTCTTACTTTTTTTACACGAGCGGGAAAATAGTGTCCAAGGACGATGAATTCGTGGATCCTGAGTTATTTCCCAACCTTCTGGTGCACGATTTGTGTAAGGATTAAAAGTAAACATTAAAATTTCATTATTATCATCACGACAAATTAATAATGAATTAATTAAATCCATTTTCCACATTATCCAAAGATGATTAAATGCTTCGTGACAATTTCCCGCAATATCAGATGTGTAAATAATATAAAAACTCTTGATATTCCACCACGGTGACAATTTTAATTGCTCGATCGATTGAATTAAATTTTTCTTCGTTCGAAAATTAATAATAAAATATTCTGGCTGAATTGTTAATATTATTTCATTATCAACAATTGATTTCCATGAATTTTTTTCATTTATCAATACTAAAGATATTAAATTGACATTAAAAAATAATTTTTCATTATTAATATCAATATCACCGATGAAAATTGCAAACTTTGGATTTAAATCGTTGCAATTTGTCAGCAATTCTGTCTGAAAAAAAATAAATTAAATAAATAAATGTGTCAAATAATTAAAAAATATATTTATAATTAATTACTATTAAAGTTAATGATGTTGATGAATCTTCCGATGATTTTAATGCAAAATTATATCCTTGAACACTCAATCCACTGAGTAAAATAATAAAATTCAATAAAAACATTGTGAAATATTTTTATTACACGATATGAATATTATTTTCTCAGTTTCAATTTATATACTGCAATAAAATTCATTTTATTGATTTTAATGCGTGTATTACTTAAATAACTAATGCATAAATGATAATAATAACAATAAAGATGTGAAAGATATTTTTTTTATCGTCCATAAAATATCATAAAAAAAAATCCAGATTATCAGTAAATTTATCCATAAATTATTTTTATTCTTCCTCTTTTTTTTTCCCCCATATTTTATCTCTAATTTATATCAATATTATTTATATTATTTCTATATTTATAGTTAATTGTACTGTAATTAGAGGGCAGTGAAAAGTAATTTTTTATTTAAATAATTTTCAATAAATGAAAAACTTGTCAAATAAAAAGAATAAATTTTTTTTTTACACAGCAAAAAAAAAATTAAATTTTCTTCTCTCCATGCAATAAAATTATCTGTCATTTTTTTTTTTTTTACTTTCCTCCTCGTCTACCACATCATATTTGTCCCACTTTTATTTCTAGCCATCGGATTTAAACATAAATTAGTCAACACATCAACTGCATCATTTCCATTATCACTTTTTGCATATAAAGTCGCGCGTTTTAAACTTCGTCGATGTAAATCAGCTGCGGACAATAATCTGTCACAATTATTATTATCATTTACTCTATCAAGTCGTAAATAGCACCGTGGATTATCCCGAAATGAATTTATTCGTGGATTTTTAAATGTCGGTCGTACAAGAGAATTTTTTCTTCTATTACTCAATCGCATTTGCCGACGTTGTAATTCACTTAATGACGGTGTAATAATTTTTTTATCATTATATTTACTGCGTTTTGAATGATTAATTTGCCTAGAAGAATGTGAATTTTTATGCTTTATCGTATCGCAATTAATTTGCGATGATTCTAAACGTTTAAAAACATTATTAGGTAAATGAAATGTCGCGTAGCGTTGATAATTATTTGACCACGGTCCAATTACTGGTAAACCGCATGCATTATGCATACCAACTAATGGCACACCAATTGTCCGATATTTATCACTGTCATCATAATTATATTGACAATAATTAATACGTTTATTATTTTCATTTCGTAATAAATTATTATTAGCACGTGAATTTTCTTCATATGCAGAAATTATTTGTTCAACATTTTTGCTCGCTAATTCACGTTGATTAATTTTATTTGATGCCATGAGTATTGGTGAAAAATCTTGTAGAGTTGATTGTGATTTATTTCCAACGTTTATATTGTCAGAAATAATTTTTTTATTATGTTTTAATGACGATGAAATATTTGTTCGATCGCGATATTTATTTTTCACGTGTAATTTACGATCGGGTTCGGATACTAATGATTCAAATTGATTTTGTGGAACAATTGAACGTTTTAGTGTATCAAAATTTTGTATCAACGATGCACGATAGTGTTTCAATGGAATTGAACGAATTGTATCACTACTTGATTGACGATTTTGTTGATTTTTCATTGATTTAATTGTAGAAGATTTTTTTTTATTCATTTCTTGAGTGTTTTTTATGTTTGTTGGATTATTTGATGATGTTAATGGACTTGAACTTGATGCACGTTGATTAAAGACAACGTCAATTGCACGTTCTTCATATAATTCATCATTTTTTAGTACTTTATTTGAATTTTTCATTGTATTATTCCATTCTTCAATAATGCTTCGTGTTAATTGGGTATTTTTTTCACTGCCCTCGTGCCACCTTCATGATTTACCACCGAATGTTGATCCAGACATGTGCATTCGATTCTCAATACTTAAACCTAAATAAATAAATTATAAATAACATTTAAAAAAAATATATTTTCATCAAAAATAAAATAATTTATTTTCTTTTACCGAAATCATTGTCGGGTTCGGTGAATGGAGAATGCGTTAAAGTTTGGCTGGATGTAAATACTGAAGCTGATGGAGATGTATTCGATGATTTTGATTTTGTACAAGCTAACAATGTGGATAATAATGCCAAAATTTCAATAATCATAATTATTAAACCAATTGTTAATAAAATTAACGCTTGATTTTGTGTCCACTCTTCAATCATTTCTAAACAGCCCTGAAAAAAATTTATTTATCAAATTTTCTCCCATAAAAAAAATATTTTATAAATAATTTTCAAACTTTTAAATATCAATTTTTATAAACTAAATAAAAAATTCTTTATCCTTTGAAAATTTATTATTTATTATTCAAATCTATTATTTATTTACCATTGTATGTCGTGCGTGTTGATGTTGAGCTGGATTTAATGTCTGACAAGTCGACAAATCTGTCGGTATTGGATTTAAAAATGATTCAAAATTATTTGTATTATTTAATGTACAACATGTAAATGGTACAACTAAATCACGACGTCCTACTTCCTGTAAACGCCACCAGGAAGTTCCATAGTTACTACTTCCGTTGATTCCACAACAAGAAAACTATCAATCAACAAAATAAAAATAATAAATCAACGATCAATAAAAATAAAAAAAAAATTAGCAAAGAAAATTTCAATTAAATTCTTTTTGCTCTTCAATTCTTTATATTTATATTCGATTATTACTATTAATTATTATATTCTATATTATTTTACCATTGTTTGTGCAAGATCCAATGCAGCAGTGAATTGTTCACGACCTGGAAATGCATAATTACGCTGGAGTGCTCGCACTAATCGTCCAGGTCGCACATCAACGCCCAATAAATACGGAAAAAATACTGCCAATACACAAAATGTAAATTTTCCAAGTAGAAGCAATGACAATGTAACAACATACTGCAAAAAAAAAAAAAAAAATTAATTAATATTAAAATTATCAAATTTATTCATTTATTTCTCATTATTATTTTTTTTTTGTAATTCTTTTTTCAAATGCGTTTTTATATATTAATGCGCAATTTATATTTCCGTTCATCAGCGCATGACGATTAAACACATTTAAACATAATATTATTTCCCTCCTTTTATTCCGCCATTCATAAGAAAATTTTATTCATTTATTTAATGAAAAATATTATAAAAATAAATTATTCTACTCTAATTAACATTGGAATAAATTATTTAATTTATTTTGATATTGAATATGGTACTCACTGACGCAGTGATACAACAATTGTATAAACACGATGCCCAACATCCAAATAAACCAACAATGGCAATTAAAAAACCAACAGCAATAATTGCAAATGCAAGATAATAAAATAGCGGTTGATTTAATTGAGTTTCTTCAGGTCCAAGTAAACGTGACATCAATATACGATTGCTATCAATCATCAGCAATATTCCCAATGAAATTAAAACAAATCCCGATATCTAAAAATAAAATTTAATCAAATTATTTCATGAATAAATAAATAAATATTTATTTTTTATTTTTATTATTTTCTTTTTTTCTTACCATAAAAATAATATTTGAACAGCAAACGAATGCCTGGGCGGCTGTGAGTCGTTTGGACTCCATCATAAATTGTTAATCACATTCACAATAAACAAAAGAAAAAAATTGAAAAGTGAAATAAAAATTATTTCTGTCAATTTTTTTGATGATTCTAATTCGAATATCAGGTGAGGACTGACTGGAGTGTGTATAAATGTTGGTTGGTACACGCGTCGGTGCTCTCATGCGATATAAAAACCGGAAGGATATACGGAAGGTGGTGCAGGGGGCGGACAAAAGGGGGATCAGCCACGAGGAATTCGTAACATATAAAAAAAAAAAATTCTTTTTTCATTTTACGAAGAGGGGGGAAAATGTAACAACAACAACGTGGGGGGAATTGTTGATTGCCTATTTGTAGTGCGATGGAGATGTACGAGACCTACTACATGGGTTGGGTTTTTTATTATATATTTTTATTGTAATTGTTCATCGAGCCTATCTCCTATTAAAGTTTTGCATTTAAATACAAAACCTCAAGTGCGCTCACGAATATCACGAATAAATATGATATAATAAATAGTAAAAATATGGAAAACAGGAAAAAAAAAAAATTGGTTTTTTATCGATTGAAATTGACTCGAATATTTTTTTTTTTTTTTTGTTATTAAAAATTTAATTTACTTTGTGCACCACCACATCCGGTCGGGGAATCGTCCTGTTCACGTTGCGTCGTTTCACCGAATTCCGGTGGTAAATGAAGTGTCTGAAAAAAAAATAATTAGTAAGAAATTTTGGAAATTTAAAAAAAAATTAAAATAAAGAAAATTTGTAAATAAATTATAATTTAATTTATTATGAATTTTTTGTTTATTTACCTCGATAACAAATTTTTTTCGTCGCATTTTGAATGCAAGATCATAAGTTTTTGGATTAAATGCTGCTAAAGTATTTATTGCTGCCATTTTTTTAATGTGCAATAAACCATGATAATCTTTAAAAATTGGATTTGTTTCTTTTGGTGAACCGGCAAAGGATTCTAATGCTATTGCTGTGTCTGCCATATGTTCCATTCGTCCAATAACTGAACTCTAAAATAAAAAAATAAAACATGAAAAAAAAAAATTGGAATCATAAAAAAATATTTTATATTAAAATAATTATTTTTCTCATCTCTCACGTGTGTTTCAAAATTTTTAACAGGTACAGTTATGACAGCAACAGCGTATGAGCTTCGTAAAAGTGCACGAAAGCAGTAAAAAAATTTTAAAAAATCTGCATCAGTATCAGATTGTACATCAGACAACCACAAACGTGAACCCAATGAATGAATTCCGATTCTAAGAATATTTCTTTTATGTGGATTGGCATTAACATAAAAGTTTTCATTTTTCAATGACTCTTGAATATTTTTTAATAAATCAATATATAATAAATTATTGAATCCATTCAAATATTTATTCCATTTAAAATCATTGAAATAAATATTCTTTTCTCCATTCCATTGAATTATTTTTGCTCTGTCAATTGTATCCTTATCCATTTTTTTAGTTAAATCATAATAATGTCCAAATGTCTGTTCATTATCTGATAAATCAGCGACTCGCATATTTTGATAACGCCATGCAATTTGCATTTTATCATCATTTATTGATGAAATTGACGATGATGGATTTTCTATAACTGCTGGTAATTCAGATATTAATTGCGATGGTTGTGTGTCTTGTGATGCAACAAATAATTCATGTGATGATACAATTCCCTCAGCAAGAAAATAATTAAGCATTATTTTTGCATAATTTCCATAATTATCTTCTTCTGTAAGATGAGAAAATTTTTTTGATATCAATAAAAATTCAATAAATATTAATAATGGTTTTTTTATTAATTTCAACATACCTATGACAAGAATTGAACCAATTGGTAATCCCCCACCTGAAAAAGTTGATAAAAAAAATAATTTATACGTTTTCAAATGAGAAAAATAAATTAAAATAATTTTTTTTCTAGGTTATGTACGCACCGATAATTGAATCTAATGATGTTATACCAGTTGATATAAGTAATTGAGCATTTTTTATCGATGGTTTTGTGCCTGGTATATAAGGTACTTTAGTACCTTTTTGAATGTTTGTCGCCATTATTTAATTATTTATAATTAATTACAAAAAATATCATCAATGTTTTTTCGATTGGTTCATATTTGATAATACTGAATTGATCATTCAGAGTTTTTATCTAATGGATTCAAATGCTGATTAAATTGTTATTAATAAACTATTTGTTTATTATAAAAACAAAAATCACATGTAGCAATGCAACAATACACACTACATAATCTCAAATAAAATAATTTTCACCCTTTTTAACATAGATGTGACAAATCGCAGTAAAAAGAAAAATCCTACTTCTCAAATCTGCCGCTAGAGGTGTTCAGTATTCTGGCGGGAGATTTGAATATCATAAATATACTAATCATACAAATTGAACCATAACCTTACATTTTATAAATTACCAAACAAACAATTATCAAATAGCACACTAAAATTGAATAAATATGTTATCATTCTGTTTAATAATAATAGTACTATTTTTCATTGAAATAATAATTAATTATTACCAACTTTACCCTCTACATTTCATTCATACTCACAGGCCAAAATTTATTGACGTCATTCGCTTGTAATATTCCAACCAACCAATAACTGCTCATTATATCCAACACACCTCCAATTTCATCCAATCCCAACGATCCAGCAAATCCAAACCTCCCAATCTCTAAAAATAAAAAGAAATAAATTCAAATATAAAAGCAAAATAAAATAATTTTCACTTCCTCAATTGTAACGTCACATCCGTATAATTTTAACACCACGCTTATAGGTTATAATTGTAGCTCGTAATCTACAAATAATTCTTATCATTATATTAAATTTCATTAATTAAATTCATTTTACCAGATATAACCAATAAAATCATTTCAATTAGTGTTTTATAATAAAATCACAATTTTGAGGTTAGAATTGCAAAATTCACAAATAAATCCATTTCAATCAAACATTTATGTTATAAAATTTTCATATTTCACATCGTTTTTCATTATTATCAATCATTATCATCATTATTATTATTAATACAACATTTTTTTTTATATTATTTATTCGTGTATTTGTCTCGCCACCTACATCGCAGACCAGTCAACTCGATTGGAATTGCTTCCAACCAAATTATTTTATATACACACATTAAATAGAACATTGGTTGGTGTTTCAAGTTATAAACCGGCCGCGTGTCGTTGCCAGAGGAAGTTTAACAACTAATATTGTGATAAATCGTTAAAATTCATCAAGAATTAACCTGTGAAAATCAACAGAAAATAAGTAAAATTAAATTATCTGTAAATAAAATTGGGTAAAAAAAATTTGTATCTAAAAAAATTTTTGCATCAACTGAACAAGTGAATAATAATTATAATTGGATAAATTGAATAAAGCCATAATTATTAATTAAATATTAATAATTATGGCATTTTTGCGAACGATCCCGTGTTGCAATGCTGGAAAAAAAATGATTAAATGTTTGACGTCATTGGCTGCAAATAATGTTAATAATAATTTATATTTAAATAAATTATTCAGTGTACAAACGACGCATATGATTAATATTTATAATCGTAATTATTCATTGGATGTTGGTCAAAAAAATAATTCGACTATTGGATCAACAAAATCAACATCACGACAAATTGATCCATTGGATTTGAGATTTAATGATCCAGTTGCTTCATTTAAAAGTAAAACAACACTTGAATTAATTCGAGCATATATTGTTTATCAAATTTGTTCAATTGAATATGTTGTTGAAAACAACATGAAGGTAAAAAATAATTTTTATTACTATAAAATATTTTAAATTATTCTTCGTGTCTGTTTGATAAATTTTATAAACGTACACAATTGACCTTGATTTAAAACTATTATTTAATTGCATGAAGTAGCAAGGAATATTATGTCTGCAATTTACAAGTGCAGGAAATAAATGATTCACTTTTATTCACGAGGTCATTGAATATTATTAAGTGATAAAAGTAACAAGAAATAAATTTTTTTTTTTTAAATTTTTATTTATGTTTAATCTTTGATTTTTTTTTTCTTTTTTCTTGTAGAATTTCTATTGAGATATTGATAAAGAACATATTGGAGTCCTTTATCAGTCAGGGTTAATTTTCTATTACGAAATATGAATGATAAATAAAATATAAGAAATGAATTGAATAAATATTTATAAACACAGATAGGAAAATGTGCGATATGATTTGATATTTTTTTTATTTTATCTTCCATTTAAAAATTTTATATCAAATCATTATCAATGTAATTCATTTCCGTATTGATAATCTATTTATTAATTAATAATTTCTAAATTTAAATCATAAATTTAATGAATTCATTTAAAAAAAGAATAATTGATTTGTATTTTTTTTTTTTTTTTCAGAGTGATGTAATTATTTTTTATTTTATTAATTAGATTTCTTCTATATGGCTTCATAGAAATTTATTATGTGTATATATATAAACAATTCATTCACCTACGTCACTGCTTGCTTGTGACGATGAAGAAATTTATTTTTTACTTGTTCCAAAGTCTATTGGACTATTTTTATTTTATGAAAAATGTGTGAAAAAAAATTGAAATACAATTTTTTTTTTTAATGCATTTTATTTTGCGTATTTTTACGTGTGCTCTTAATCACTTGTTCTAGAATTGTTATTTAAATAGAAATGACACACGTGGTGGCAGTGATGATCCAAAGTGGTCAGGGTCTTTTTAAATAAATTCAACTTCTACCAAAAATATATAAAATAATTTAAATGTCATTGAATTAAATATCTAAACGATTAATAATTATATTTAATATTGATATTAATTTATAAATTATTTATGGATTTATTTTTGTTTTGCAGTTCATGAGGTTTGCGAATAAAATACTTGGTGAGAGATTATTTAAAATGTTTATGAAGGCAACATTTTATGGACATTTTGTTGCTGGTGAGGATGAAAATGAAATTCGTCCGGTTTTGGATCGATTAAGGCAATTTGGTGTTAAACCAATACTTGATTATTCTGTGGAGGAAGACATGTCACAGGAGGAGGCAGAACGTCGTGAAGTCCAGTGAGTTATAAATAAATTAATTAAATAATTTTTAAAATCCATCAAAAAAAAAAAATAATTTTTCATGTTCAAATAAATATTAAATTGTGTTTTTGTATTAATATTTTCATGTTTTTTCCTGTTTAGAGCTTCGGTATCAGAAGCGGGTGATGAAACTAAAGAAGGGACGATAAAAAAATATCACGTTGAAAAATCATTTGCTGATAGGCGATACAAAGTATCGTCTGCACGAACATATTTTTATCTTAATGAAGCCAGTTGCGAGAGAAATATGGATATATTTATTAGATGTTTAGAGGCAGTGGCAGGTGATTATAAAATTAAATAAATAAATAATTAAATCAATGTAAAAAAAAATAATGGGTTTTTTTTTCTAATTGTTTCTGATAATTTAGCTGGTTCAAAAAATGATGGAATCATTGCTGTTAAATTGACAGCTCTTGGCAGGCCACAACTTTTGGTAATTAACAGATAAATTTTTTTTTTAATTTTAATATTTTTTTTTTTTTCAATATTAAAATTAATTTTTTGTTCTGTTTATTTTTAGTTGCAATTATCAGAAGTAATTATGCGTGCTCGGCAATATATGACAGATATGGTGGGTGGTGAGGGAGCAGTATTGGCCCATCATACAAAGCCAGATGTGTTGAAAAAAAAATTTGAGGAAGCTCATATAAGGGATGAAGTGCCAGTAAAAAAATTCTTGGAGAAAATCCAATCGGATAAAGAAGGGTGAGGATAATTTAATTTAATTTTATTAATTCATTTTATCCATTTCCTTTTTTTTTTTTTTTTTAAATTTGTTAATAAATATCAAATATTAAATGTATATAAATATAGATTCATTAGTATTTATATTACCCTTTTTCATGGGCGTCTTAATGGACAATTGCACTTGGAATCGTCAGAAAGTAAGAAAATTTCCCCAAAATGAGAAAAAAAAAAAAAGAAAATAATAAAATTATTCCAATTTCTAGTGAGCTTTTATTATTTTGTTGTAAAAAGAATTTTTTTTTTGCATAGATACTCTTATTATTTAATTGTTTTCAAATGATATTTAACAAATATTAACGAATTTAATTGTTATTTATTTGTTTATTTATGTATTTATTTATTTTTGTTTAGTGTAATTCATTTATTTCCATGGAGTGGAATTTTAGACGAAAATTATCAACTAAGCGAAACATTTCAAGTTCCCGATATCAAAACCGGTAAAATGGTGAAATTAATGACACAATTGACCCGAAAAGAAGAGGAAATGTTTCGTAATATGATTCGACGATTGAATAATATCGTGGCAGTGAGTAATCTCCAAGAAAAGAAAATAATAAAAGATATAAATTATCATCAAAATAATTGATGATAAAATTAAAATAAAATAATAAATAATTTTTTTTTTTTATCAGATCGCGACAAAATTAAATGTTCGAATAATGATTGACGCTGAACAAACATATTTTCAACCTGCAATATCTCGATTGACATTGGAAATGATGCGAAAATATAACACCGAACGGGTAAATAGAAAAAATGAAGAATGGAAATTTTTCAATTTTTCTTTTCTTTTTTTTTTTTAAGTCGTTGGTTATTCGCAAAAAAATGAAATAATATTAATTGCAGTGAACGTACAATTTCGTCTGTATTCTGTGTGTCTCCTATAGGCCGTCGTGTTCAATACATACCAGACATATCTCAAGGATGCGTACAATGAAGTAAAGACTGACCTCGAGCAAGCTGAACGTCAAAACTTTTACTTTGGTGCCAAGATTGTTCGCGGCGCATACATTGAACAGGTTTGCCTCATCACCACCTCCACACTCTTTATTCATTAGTCGCCAAAACATAAAAAAAAAAAACAAAATAATAATAACAAAGAATAAAATTTACTTACTAAAGAACACACAAAAAAAAAATATTGAACAAGTAAAATTAACGAAAAAATTTTTAGATTCATTTTTCATTTTATTTTTTCAATTTAGTTTCTTCTTTTCCATTTTTTCTTTTCTTTTGTATGTTTAATTAACCAAGGAAAGAGCACGTGCAGCAGCAATGTCTTACAGCGATCCAACGTGTGCAAATTACGAAGCAACTACAGAAAATTATCATAAAACATTGATGGAATGTTTAAGACGAATGAAACAATATAAAGACAAAGGAGAGGATCCAAAAAAACTTGCTATTATGGTTGCTTCGCACAATGAGGACACCGTACGATTTGCAATTGAAAAGTACTGTTCATTAATTAATTAATTAAATAATTAATTGATAATATTTATTTATTTGTTTGATGATTTTCTTTTTCTTTTTTTTTTTTTAGAATGAAGGAAATTGGAATTTCTCCAGAGGATAAAGTTATTTGCTTTGGACAATTATTTGCCATGTGCGATTACTTAACATTTCCTCTAGGTGAATATAATATAAATATTTATTAATTTATTATTTAGATACGATTTAAATTATTGTATTTAATAAAAAGTGTCCATAAAATTCACGCAAGAATTTGTGGGACATTCTTTATTATTACTATTTTTATTGTTGTTAATAATTTTGTTTCATTATTTAAAGGTCAATCGGGTTATTCAGCGTATAAATATATACCTTATGGACCTGTGAAAGAAGTTTTGCCATATTTGTCACGTAGAGCACAAGAAAATCGTGGCGTTCTAAAGAAAATTAAAAAAGAAAAACAATTATTATTAACAGAAGTATTAAGACGTTTTAGAACGGGCCAATGGTTTACTACACCAAAAGGAAATTATACTCCGGTGTGAAACAAGGTAATAAAAGGAAAAAAAGAATTATTAAAAATGATATTAAATTTGTCGCAGTGAAAAAAAAAAAAAAAAAAAAAAAAAAAAAAAAAAAAAAAAAAAAAAAAAAAAAAAAGAAAAAAACATTCATCAAAAACAATTTAGACAAAATATTAATTAATATCTTGTATATACATACACGTAAATGAATATACATATAAGAAATGTTTGAATTCAAGAAACGATAATGAAAAATTAGATAAAAAAAAAACCTTATTTTGTTATAAAATTGACGAATAGAAAAATCTTTTTTTCTTCTCTTCTTATATATACATATGTATTATTTTTTTTTTTTTTTTGGTACTTAGTGTGAATGCGTGTATATATATAATATAAATGCCGCCATTTTGAAGAGTTGTCAATGAGTTTTTAATATTTTTTCTCTCATGAATTTATGACGACGAAGAAAATTTAGAATAATATTATTATTTTTTTTTTTTTTTTTTTTTTTTTTTTTTTTTTTTTTTTTTTTTTTTTTTTTTTTTTTTTTGTTTTTTTTTTTGAGGTTGAAATCTTTATGCCAATTAAGTATTGTTTATATCTGCCTCATTTAATTGTTATAGTGATAAATATTTAATTCTCTTCATCGTGTTTAATGTAACAACGCATTTTTAATATTCATACAAACAATCAATTGATATTTTTTTTGTTTGCGTAGATCAATTATTATCAGTACTATTTTTTTTTAAATAAATTAAATTATATGAGTGTACATCTTCAAACAAAAAATTACACAAATTGTAAAGAAAAATGATATAAAAATGCATGAAATTGAGAGAATAAAAAAAAAAAAGAATACAAAAAAGATTTTTTTTTGTTAATTTATGCATATAAAATATTTTTAATATTTTTTTATCTGTTTCTACCGAATTGGTAAAGGAATAATTCCGATATTTTTATAGTATACAATCCTCTAAAGTACTAATTAATTTACAATATCTGTAACATTAATTAATAACGTTAACCTAATTTATGAGATAATTTTTTATATATTAGAACATATAAGATAATTTATTTTATTTTATTTTAACAATTAATTCATTTGTTGCTATTGATGTTGTACTTTTATCAGCCGAAAGATGTTCAAATGAGCTTGCAAGCACAATTTTTCATGTGCATATACATTATTTATGGGGATTATTATATTTATTTATCGAGATATGAATTTAATTAGAGGTTATGTAATTTTATGAATTAATTTCAATTCATTATTTATCTATTATTTTGTTTCCAAAAAAATTTCTCTGATATGTTTATTGTATTTTGTCTCTATAATACTTCACAACTATTTAACTAATCATTACATTTAATTCCAAGATCGTCCAACGCGTTAGAAAAATTTTTTCCCTTAATTTTGTTTTATCATTCATTTACAATTAACCTCAAATATTTTTATATAAATATTTTTAACAACTTTAAAATTTTACTAATATTACATATTTCATCATTACGACATATATAATTATCCCATAAATATTTTACATCCATGTGTATATATATAATAAATATATATATATACTTTCAGAATTTTCAAATACATATTTAATTTTTTGTTTTTTTAATTTTTAATAATTTTTACCATAAAAGGCAGTGTCCAAAGCTTTTTTTTTTTATTTCGTATATTAACCTCGATTAATTAATTCATATCTCACTTAATTATAATTATAATATCTGTTCCATCCAGCAATTTTAATTCATCATTAAAAATAATTCAATTACAATTTTTCATTCAATAAATTGTGGTGATAAAATCGCAGCATTTGTTTGTTCATTAATCGAACCAACAGACGTACGCGAATAACATACTGATATACTTACATTACCAACGGAATTTTTAATAGCAGATGATCCATTATTACCACGATTTTGATTACGATTACACTGAAATTTATTATTTATTAATTTTAAATTGCCGGATGGAACGCACCTGTCTCATTCACCATGTGATAATTTCATTTTATTACCAATTATTGAACGTTCACTTATTGAACTACGATGCGAGTGCATTTGTCACAATGGTGCCAATGTCTTTCCGCGTTTAGCAAGACGTATTTCAAGCCAAATATATGGTATCACAGACAATAAAAGCATTGAGGCAAGACCAAGTACACGTAAACGCGTACAAACAACTCCATGAAGTCCAAGGGCTAAAAAAAGCCCAAGACATTTCCAAAATAATGATGTTGACAGTGGCCATTGCCAATTTGATGGATACAATCCAAGTAGAAGTGCTGAAAATAAATAAATAAAAATAAATAGTTGAATTAAAAAATTTTTTTTTACACTTTAATTAATTTATTTTATTAATTAATTCATTTTATTACTGAATATTAGAGCTTCCCAAATGGCATTGCACACTCCCCATGCAGCAGATATGACATTAAATAATGCTGGATCATCGCCAGCTGGACGCCAAGTCACCAATGCTAATAGTAAACACGCATGAAATGCAAATCCAACAGCTAAAATATAATTAATAAATAAATTTTAATATCTGTTTTCTAATCTCTATATAAAAAAATATTATTAATTAATTAATTACCAACAACAAAATAACGTCTTATGTGTCGCATGAGCATTGATAATGTGACACCAGCAACAGCTTGAAGCAGAGCAAAGCTCAGAAAGCTCAATGTCACTGTTCCAGCGCCACCGAGTGCACAAACAACATAAGCCTAAAAATTAAAAGACACATTGTAAATTAATTATCACAATAAATTAATAAATTAATTATTCATTACATTAAATATAAATATATATTTATTATTAATTTATATATTTAATTTTATACTTCTGTAAAGTCACCGAAGATGAAACCTTGTTCAAGTCCAATGAATAATGTCAATGGCGCGGCTAATTGTAATTTAGGATCTTGAAAGCTTGATTTTATTGATTTTAAATGAACATCAAGTGTTGATGAATGATCATTTATTATTCTCGGTTCTTTCATACGTGAATCGAGAAAACCACAGGATATACCAAACGCTAATATTCCCAAGCCTAAAAAAACACTTAATATTATTTTGGCCGTTGATACTGGCATTGTTGGTAAAAATAATGTTTCATTATAGAAATATGTTTCTTGTGGACAATATTCAGCGCCACAAATGTCTTCAACATCATCTTCAGTTATTAATAATTGTGGATAATCAATTATTTTAATTATTATCGCAGCAATTAAACAACCTAAAATAAAAATAAAAATTTAATTTATATCAATTATATTTGGAATATATATTTTTTTTAACTATTTAAAATAAATAAATAGATAATAAAGCTTACCAAATGCCAAACCCATGTCTTCAGCGAGTTTAATTCCACGATTTAATCGTCTCAATAAACAATCACGTTTTGTTTCATCCGGATCTTCAGGATCAGCGCAAACAACACTTAAATTTGTTGCACAAGCATGTACATGAGTTGTTCGCGCTAAAAAACTTGGACAAACACATAAACCAAGTACAGCATAGCTTGGTAATAAAATATACCATCGTGGAAATAAATGTGTACTAATAAATATTGTTGTTACAAGATGACTAATAATAATCACAAAATTTGTTCCGAATTTTTGAATAATAATCGGTGAAAAACACGATGTTAATGCTGCAATTGCGTAAAGTAATGCCAATAAAAGTGGACCTAGATGAGCATTAAATGCACCTAATCCAGCTTGTAATGGAAATATTGGCAATGTTGCTGCTGATATTGTCATGTGTCCAAAAATAATTGCTGCACAATGACGTATTACTATTTTACGTGGTGGTCTTGGACCTGATGGTGTTGCTCTTACAGCTGCTATTAATCTACGGACTGATGATGTTCCAGCTGATGATGTCATTGATTCACGACGACGACATGACAATGCAGATGTTCGTGCTGAACGACATGATATTGGTGAGTATGCAGTCATGTGCTAGAAAATTATTTTAATTATATTTTATCTAGAAATATTTTTATTTATTTATTTATTTATTTATTGTGTATTTGATTACAGTACCTCAAGCATTGCATCATTATCCCACAATGCATGATGATGTCCACTGCTACGTGCACGTCGATTTGTATGTGCCAATGGTGGTGGCTGTGCTGGAAGACGTATTGGTCCATTGCCACCAATTGCCACTGGTCGATGCACAGGACTATCAAGTTTATCACGCGATAATGCGTGTAAATTTGGTAATGATCCCATATTATAATTACGATTTATTAATTAATTTCACTTTAACATTTAAAATTTCTTCCATAAATTTAACAAGATGACAAATAATTTCTTTCCAATTGTCAATCATTTTTATCCATTAATTTACACCAAATTAATTTTGATAAATTATTTATTTATATCTGAAAAATATTAAATTATGTTTAAAATAATTTTTTTATAATTTATAATGTATTTTAAACCTTGGAAATAATTAATTCATTAATGTTATTATAATGTTATAATAACTCGGGCAAGTGTAATAGGAAGTACAAATACAATATGTTAATTAAATTTGTATTTATATTGATAAATTATACGATGTAAATAAATTATTGTTGGATTGGATGAATTGGTCGTGCCCACTTTATATATTTATTATAAATAAAAGGTTTCATGATATCTTTTAATATAATTGTATATTATTTTTTTGAGATAATTATGTATGATATACTCATGTCATTAAAGAACTAATTATATTCGTTAGTTGCATTAACATGAGATTGAATTTATCTTTTCATTTAATATTTATTTATTTATTTATTTATTTTTTTTCTTTCTTATTTCTGTTGTCTTTTACGTAATGCGTATGTTTGGTCACAGTTGGATGGATTAATTATTTATCGTGTCTGTTAAATCATTTGTTTTATCTATTCATTTCAGATTTATATTCAAGATTATTTTTGGTATTATATTGTTTATAGACAGTGTTATTATTGATTAGAAGAATTGTACGAGGGTGAATTTATTTATGAGATAAAAATTAATTGGGAAATATTATATTGGATAACTTTTTTTTTTGTAATGATTGCGTGCGTCCTCGACCTCTCATTTATCCTTGGAGTACAATAGAATAATCCTTTTCCTATTTTATTTGTTATTTTTTTTTTATTTTTATGTTTATGATTAAAATTTTTTTTTTCAAGTAAAAGTTTTGTTTTATCTTTCAGTTTATAGTTCTCAATTAATATTAATTTAAACGTTTATGATTAGTATCAGAGGATTTGAAACGACGTTATTAGAAAAAATATTTTAATTATTTTTAATTATTGAATTTAATTCATCACAAAAATAAATAAATTTAATTATTTTATTGTATATTTTTGTATGTGAATCTTGACATTAATCATCACTTATAGCTTACCTGTCACACTTTCAATGTCAATAGTTCACAATAAATAAAAATAAATGAAATAAAAATTGAGTATTATTAAAAAAAAAAAAATATAAAATAAAAATTATCAATTTTATCAATTAATTTTTTGTATAAAGATTAATTATACACACGACACATTGATATTTTATATTTCAATAATAAATCACGTAAATAAATATTTATTTCTATTTACCATAAAAAATTTTCCTCATTTTTTATTTTATTATTCCAACTTTTAAATTTACGTTTTAAATTTTTTCTTTCGTATTGTAAAATTATTCTAAAAGAATTTATGGTGTATTAAAAATATAATTTCACATAATCACTTCACTCACAAGATAAAAATGTCATCGAGAATAAATAAATTGTTATAAACAAAAAAAAATTAAGTGCAGGAAAAAGAATAATATATTAAAAAAATTCAACTTTCGATTAAAGGCGAAAAAAGAAGTTCTCTGATCAACTTACTCAATTCATCTGCGACGAAGATGTGCTATGACACTCGAGCAACATCACCACCACCCACCACCACCATCAGAGGGTAGGTTTTGTGTGTGCTCCATTGCCTTCAAGCACAGGAACATTTTACCCGATCGATAGAAGTGCGAATGCGTACAATGAAACATGATATTAACACTGAAAAAAATAGAAAAAAAAAATGAATAAAAATACAAATTAAATAAAATATCCTATTGACAATGAAATAAAATATTAAAATAAAAATTAATAATCATCATTAAATAATTATGTAAAAAAATAAAAAAAAAAAAATAAAAATAAAATTTATTTTTCTTTTGTTTGATGTTCTCTAAAATTACAAGATAATAATACACATCGATAAAAATGATTTTCCAGCTGATTGATTGCACACAATTTAGCCATGACACTGGACCACAAGACAGAACACTCTTCCGTTCCGTCAATTTAAATTGACCCTGTCCTCAGCGCACTCAACCAAATTATATCTACACGCCATTTAATTACATAACAATTATTTCCAAGGCATATAAACAAATATAATCAAACAAATAAATAATAATAACACAAATTAAATCATACAAATAAAGAAATTTATTTAATTTATATTAATTCAGTAATTTAAAAAAAATTTAATTTTCTTAGAAAAAAAAATTTTTTTTTTTTTTTTTATTTATTATAATTTATATCGTTAATTTATTTTTATGTTCAACATCAATGGAATGCACATGGTCATACGGTTAATTAAAAGTACCAATTAAGCAATTTTATTTTTATCATAAGGAAAATGAGGAAAAATAATTTTATAAATAATTTTTTTTTTTTTTATATATTTAATTTTTTTTTATTATATATTTTCAATGGAATATTTATTTTGGTAAAAGGGAAGTGACAAGGGCGAAATATATGTACAATTGTGAATATATAATGACCCTGAAAGTCGAAGATGGAGAATAAAACTCCCACTATATTTACACATATATTTATATCCCTTTCCCTACTCTAAAAATTTTCCTCCCACTTCTCCCTTTCCCCATACATTCCTAGGATCCTTGGGACTTTCTTATAAATAATGGTTCGTCGTTCAGTCTAGCTCCATTTTACATTCAATCGTATTTTACATCCCTCGCTTCAAACGCGAGCGAGGGTATTTTTTTTTTTTTTT
>JAQQBS010001423.1:1368909-1382781 GCA_030347275.1 Microctonus aethiopoides
TTTTTTTTTTTTTTTGTTTATTTATAAAATAGACAATAATAAAAATTTATTATTATTGTGTGGGCATTATTTTTTTTTATTTGTTTATTTGTTTCTTCAGTGTTTGACGTGTGTGTGTGTGCACGTCATTGAGGAATAATTTATCTTTATTTTTATTAATCAAAATAAATGAGTTGATAAAAAATAATGTGAGTAATTATTTTTTTTGGCATTTAATATTTTAAATTAGAATGGAATTTTTTTTTTTTTTCATCGTGCATGTTTATATAAGAAGTGAATGTAGGTTCCGGTTGCATTATTTATCGGATTTATGATTGTTTAATACGATTGTTATGCGCGATTGAATTTAGAAATAGATTTGAGAGTGAAAAAAAATTTTTTTTTTTTTTTTGATTTATCATTTTAAATATCAATGTATTTATAATTATGTTGACATGTATGTGGTATTTAATAGAAGATATGTAGGCATATTATCCCACGGTCAATCTTACATGATCACAACTTGTCATAACTTTTTTTTAACCTTCAACACCATGGCATTAAATGTAATTAAAATTTTCATTTCTCATCATTTTATTTTACATTTTTTATCAACTCGATTTTTTCACATCATGACAATTTTTTCAAGTCCAACTTAAATAAAAATGTATCAACAACAAGATAAAAAACCTGAAATAAAAACAAAAAACAATTATCGAGGACTTTTCGCAATTAAATTAAATGCATCAAAACTTTTTATGATTTCTTTATCATTTCTTAGGAAGCAGAATCTATCCACTCATTGTCGCCAATAAAAACCAATTAAGCCACACAATTAAACACATAAACAAACATATCATATGATAAACAAGACTAATTCACAATAAAAACAATAAAATTAAAAAAAAATAAATAAATAAAAATTCTTGAATGTAAAATAAAAATAAAATTAATTCATTTTTTTCTATTAAAATTATTCCTAGGATTAATTATTATGAACTAGAGAATGTTATATCCGTTATCATCTTCATAATAATTATTTATTATGCAACTGGGGAAATTAATTATAATATTGAGAAGAATAAAATATTTTTCTTTTCATTATTTTTCCGTATTGTGAAATAATATTATATTAAAATATTTCTGGTTCCGTCTCAATGATTCTGGCTCAAGGCAATTTATACTAACTCGGTTTGTATTATGATATGTCTTCGTGTCATTCCTCAACATTATACACTCACATATCTACATAATAAACAAATACATATATAAACATAATCACTTTTTTTGTTTAACAATCTAATGCGAAATTATTTTATACATGAAGATGACGTGTCACATTAGGTAAAACAATAATTGTCCATATAAATATATAAAAGATGACGCACTTTAAGTGTACTACAAATGAGTTTCTATAGTTGGTTAACATATGTAATCATCACGACCCTGAATGAGTTTCTCGACCTCATCATCATGCATCGACACTCATTAGAATTCATTAAAGAATTAGAAAAAAAAAATTTATTCAAATAAAAAAAAAAATTTTTTTTTCTTTAATTTCTCAATCAAAATATTATTATTAAATTAATTTATTCATTAATTTAATATACTCATTTGATAATAATTTATATTTGTAATGCCCTAGAGAAAAATTTTTATTAACTTGAATTAATACACGATTAATTATTCATGTTTGTAATAATATATAAAATATAAGTAGGAAAAATTATATTTGTAAATCAATAAAGTGAAAGGGATAATAAATTAATACTGACACAATAATGGAGGCGTGTCACCAAGACCTTGGAATTAATTAATAAAATAAACGATAATATCAAATAATAAATAGTTAAAAAATGCGTAAATGGAAAATTTATCATTAGATAAAATTTAATTTTAATTTACATTTTTTATTATAGAAAAAAAATGTTTAGCACAATTGGAGAGAAAATTAAATATTTTTACAAGCCTTATGCACTTGCTATTGTGTCAATTGGCTATGTATTGGGTGAATTGGGACATTATTTAATAGGTAAATAAAAAATAATAATTAATAAATTAATAATTTCATTTGAAGTAAAATAAATTAATTAATATAATTTTATTTTTCCAAAGGTGTCACAAGTAAAGCAACAGCTGAGGATCTTCATTATGGTGATATATCCTGTCAATTAAACACAACAAAATATTCTCTAATACAACTTCCGGTGCAATGTGAAGCAGCAAATAATTCAGACCAGTAAGAAAATCCTAAAAAAAAAAATGTATGAAATATTAATTTAAATTTATTAATATTATATTAAATTTTTTTTTTCCTTTTTTCGTTTAGTTGTTTGTCTTTAGAGCTCAATGGCACGAATTATTGCGAGTGGAATTACAATGGGCTTGGCTTGGATTATCAAATATTAGCAGGACCGAGTTTTATTGCTGTTTTTACAGTTGTCGGAGTGATTTTAGGAATTATTGCTGATAAATATAATCGAGTTAAATTACTGGCAGTTTGTACACTTGTTTTTAGTATTGCAATTATTCTTATGGGTGCAGTGAAGGAATATTGGCAATTGGTACTTTTACGTATGGTCTTAGCCGCTGGGTTAGTTGAAAAAAAATAATTATAAATAATTAAATAAATTAAATTAAATAAATTAAATAAATTTAAAAAATAAATAAAAAATTAATTTTTGATATGAAAAAAAATTATTTTTTAATTTTTTAATTTTTTATTTAGGGAAGCTGGATGTAATCCATTGGCAACTGGTCTTTTGTCTGATTGGTTTGATGAGGAACAACGTGGTTTAGTCATGTCAATATTTAATTGGGGAATTTATGGTGGTTATGGTATTGCATTTCCCATTGGTAGATATGTGCCAAAAATAAATGCGTGGGATCTTGTATGTGATGAGAAATATAATATAAAATTAATTTATTATTTTATTGATATTATAGAAAGACTTTGGAATTAATTTATTTAATTTATTTTTATTTGTTTGTTGATTTATTTGAAGGGATTTTTATTTTTAGGGGTGGCGAGTTTGTTATTATGGCGCGGGGATTGTTGGAATAATTATTGCTGCGCTTACTGCTTTAACTTTAGTTGAACCAACGAGAAAATCAATTGGGGAAGAGACGAAAAATAGTGATGGAAGTAAATTATCTATTTGGAAAGTTATTTTACAACCACGTATTATTTTACTTTGTCTTGCTGCAAGTATTCGTCACTGTGGTATGAATAAATTAATTATAAAATTTAATTTTAAACCTGGAATTATTTATTTTTTAATTTGACAATTTTTAGAATTTTTTTTCACTGAGGTTAAAAATATTTTTAAATAATTTATTTTTCTTCCGGAGAGTTTGATATATTCCCAAATTGCTAGAAGAAAAAAAATTCTGAAAACAAAGCTTTAAATATAAAAAAATTAGAGCTGAAAAAAAAATAGAAAATTAATTTCAATTTTCAAGTCTGAAAAAAAAATTATTTTGTTCAAGATTTTAATTAATGTTTACTTAAAATCTTGACCTAATGAACAATTATTCAGTACGTCATGTTCAATGTGGAAAAATAAGCGAGAATAATAACTCAGAATAGCGGAAAAAAAAAAATAATAATCAACGTCACCAGACAGTGATAATTAATTAAAACTCAATCAATCTCATGACGTACAAAATAATTAATAAAACTTATTATTCACAGGTGGAATGTGTTTTGCATATAATTGTGATCTTTATTATCGCGATTATTTCCCGGATTACGATCTAGGATGGTGGCTATTCGCTGTAACAATTGTCATCGGTAGCATTGGCGTAGTTGTGGGTGGAGTTGTAAGTGATAAATTTGTCGCAAAAATGGGAATAAAATCACGTGTTGCTGTTTTAGCAATCAGCCAATTAATTGCAACACCATTTGCATTTGGCTCAGTATATTTCGGACCATTATGGGCAATGATCACACTTGGAATATCATATTTTTTCGGTAAACAAATAAACAAATATAAATTATAAATCAATTTAGGAAAAAAAAAAAAATTTTTTTTTTTCCTATTTACATTATATATTATTTATCTATAATTTTTTTTACAGCTGAAATGTGGTTTGGAATTGTGTTTGCAATAATGGTAGAAATTGTGCCATTGAGTATGCGATCAACAACAGTTGGAATATTTTTATTTGTTATGAATAATATCGGTGGAAATTTACCAATTTTAGTTGAACCAACACGTCAAATAATTGGCTTTAGAGAAAGTCTTTATATTTATTACGCTGGATTTTATGGAATAAGTAAGCACAAAATAAAATAAATTTGATATACAAATTAATATTTAAATAATTGATTTATAATTAATTAATTATTATTCTTAATATTTTTTTCTACTTTGTTTTTAGGTTCACTAATGTTTCTTTTAACAATGTTTTTTATGGACGGTCCAGTGTCTAATAAAAATAATACAAAATCTCAAGCCACAAGTGATGAAGTACATGATAATAAAACATTTACTGATGATAATGGTCAACCAATTGCATTAGAATTACCGAGATTATCCATAAGATCACAATTATCTCACAATGAAAGATATTAATAATATAAAATAATAATTTTGTATTTTTTGTTAATTGTAAATAATTAATACATTTTAATGAAATAAATAAAAAAATATGGATCCAAAGAATTATTATTCATGTATTATTAAATATTCTTATTTTATATTTACATAAAAGGATTAAAAAATATAATAATTTAATGTATTAATATTATTAATGAATAATTTATTTTTAAATGTTTTTATTTTAAAGTTTTTATGTTTTATTCTGGTGATGTTTATCTGCCATTTGCAAAATTGAGTAAGAATAAGTGTCAGCGACAGGAATAGAAATATATTATGGGCTTTATGCCAATAATAATGCCACTAATAATATTATTTTGCATGAAAACATGAAATTTTCTGGATAAATTGCACAATTATATATGTTAACTTGAATCAAAAATTTTGAAATAATAATATTTAAGAATTATTATTTCTGGATTATTATTATCATTCAATAATAATTAATTACATTTGAAATTTACTTTGAAAATAATTTTATCACAATTATTTCAATAATTTTCTCCATGAAAATCCACTTAAAAATAAAAATTTGATCAATTAGCATTTCTAACCTCAAATATTATCCTTAAAATATAATTTAAATTATTCTTACAATTTAAAAATTAACATCTAGTTATATAAATATATACAAATTATTTAATATAAATAAAATGGAAATATTTGTAATATACAAAATATATATTTATACATACACACGTACACATATATATATATTTCCTTAATTTTATAAAATAACTAAAAAAAAAAAAAATTAATACTAATGAATAAATTTTTTTTCCTGTCATGAACAATAAATATTTACAAAATGAAATATATATATAATAATAAATGTATATATCTAGATGCACATTTTGTTTTTTCATTTTCTCCATTAATTCGAAAAATATTTTTGTCATGGAAAAATTCATCAGAATTTTAATACTTTCACATAATTAAAATAAACGAATCGATGATATAAAAAAAAAAAATTTTTCTGCACAGTTAATAATATTGTTGCATCTATAAAATACATAGTTAATTTAATTTTCATCAGTGGAAGTACTGGAAATTTGTGTACTAGCACCACTGGAAAAACTACTACGACATGTTTCAACAGCCAAAGCTGTATCCGGCACTTGTACAAATTGTACTTTCTCCTTTGGCCATTTATTTCTACCATAAACGCAATTAAAAATATTATATTTATTATCCATCTCTAAATGACTTAAATTACCACTATGACGTCGTTTTAAAACTTTTTTTGCCATTAAACTACGATTATTTTTATACGATAATTCTTTTTGAAAGCAAAAAAATTTACGTAATTCACGTTTAACACGACGTGAACGATAACCAAATAATAATGGACTAACATACGTAGCAAATATTAATAAACTCATAGCAACAATATCATAATCATGTGATAAATGATTATTATTAATAATAATTGTTATATATTTAGCTATTGATAATGTAAAATATGGCGTCCAACAAATAAAACCCATAACAATAACTAATGCACTTATTCTTGCTGCACGAGTTTCTTCACGATATTTAAACAATGATGCATTACTAATACGATATTTAAGACAATTAATATAACTTGCAGTACTTCGAGTTGATGATACACGTTGCAATGATATTTTATTCGGTGGTGTAATTGTAACAATTGGCGTTTGATTTATTCCATTATTTGAATTAATTAAATTATCCGATGATATTTTCATAATATTACAATCATTTAAATGACAATTATGATTATTAACATTACTATTATGTCCATCATTACGTAATAATAATATATTTTCTTTATTTGATAATGAATTTTGGACTTTTTGTTTAAATTCATTCATTAATTCATCGTCCATAACCTTAAAATCACTTTTTGTCATTAATGGCGGATATTTAATATCATTATTAACATTATTAATTGTAATATTATCATCATCATCATTATCATCGCTGTCACTACAATCATTTAAATAATTATTATCACGTTTATTCAATTCTAAATAATTATTTTCCAACATTAATTCATCATACATTAAATCATGTGATGATTTACGTTTTTCTTCATTATCATCATTAAAATGACTTTTAATATCATTATTAATATTATCATTCGGATATCTATTTGATGATTTTTGATATTTTTTACTTAAAAATTTTCTTTTTAATACAGCAATTGGAACTTTTATATCTTTGGTATTTTTTAATTTTTTATTTATTATTTTATCTGAATTATTTTTAACATCAACCTTTTGTTCACCAACGGTAAATATTACTGTTTCATTATTAATATTATTATTATTATTTATTGATTTATTTATTTTATTGGAGCATTGTATTGGTAATTGACTAGTTGCTGTCTCAATACTTTCATCAATTGATGAAAGACTTGATATTTTCGGTATTCTACGTATTTCATCACCACTTGATCCAATATCATTACGTATCGGTGAATAATAATCATCACTGTAATTAAATGTTGATAATATTGGACGTGAACCATTGCGTCGTGTACGTTCAGAATTTTTATGTGCTGCCAAATAAATATTTATATAAATCCAACATACACTTATAAATGGCAGTAAATAAACAATTAATCCTGAAGTTATGGCATAAATAAAACCATATGTAATAATAAATAAATTATTATTAAATAATTCAGTTTTTGAATTATTATTTTTTGATTCTATTAATATTTTATGAAAATTTAATGTTGAATTATTATTTATTTTTAATAATGATGAATTGTTGTTGGATAAATTGTTGCATGCTAACCATAAACTCTTTGGATTTGGATTAAATCCCGCTAATAAACTGAATATTATTGATACTATCCATATTGTAAAGATTAATATTCCGCATTTTAATTTATTTATTCGTGTACGGTATCGTAATGGATCAACAACGGCTAAATATTGATCAAGAGCAATTAATAATACGGATAGTATTGATGATGTTGTGATGAGAGCTGTTGCACCTTCGGATAATGAACAATGAATAGAACTTGATTGTTCATTGTCAAATAGGAGAAGACAATTTATCAATGCGACTGTCAGGAGATTTGATATTGATAAATTCATCACGAATCTGTAAAGAAAAAAGAAGAAAAATAAAATAATAATTTTTTTTTTTTAGTTTATTTTTATTATTTTTATATTTTTAATCGTTATTTAATTTCAAAGATTAAATCAGGATTCTCTCACTGAATTGCTGATATAATATTCAAGATTATGACGCACGAATAATTTTTTTTTGTTTAAAAAAATTTGACGTGAAATTAAAATTAAAAAATTGAATATTTTATTTTTCTGTTTATTATTTTTATTTTTGGTAATTATTCAATTTTAAAAATTTATTCAAGATATTTATTTAACTATAGTAACATGGAAACTAACTTTATAATCAAGAATTAATTTTTAATTTATCAAAAATGATTTATAATTATTAAAAATTTTTTTATTTTTAAGTTTTAATAATTTTTTAAATTCCAATAAATATTAATTTGAAATTTACAATTAAATCCTCACATGATATTTATTCTAAAAGTGGTGAGAAAATTCTTTTATAAATTTCTGAAAAAGATAATTCTTCTTAATTTTTCCATTAATAATTATTATAAACAGAAAAATTAATATACAAAATTCCAAATCGATGAATAATATTCGAGACTATGACCAGCAATTTCTTTTCATTTCTCCACTTGGACTTTGATCAGATAGATATTGTATGTAAGTAGTACATGAATATAGAATGAAATATAAAAACCAAGAGTTAAAAAAAAAAAAAAAATAAAAATAAAAAATAAAAGAGGTTAAAAGCCGAAACGTGGGAACGGCCTGAACAAATATGACGGGCGCCAGAAGGTCTCGGCCGTTTTCAATAACTTCTCCAGGTATATAACACAGTCCAAAGTTCAAAAAGAAAGAGCAAGTAAAGAAGAGAAAGACGAAAAGAAAAAAAAAATACAAATTAAAATGGGGCAAAATTGAAATTATTGTGAGATTTTATAAATTATTATTTATATTTATGATTATATTATGCGATTAACGAACCTGTTTGAGATTGTTCGTAGTCCTGGACGCTTCAAGAAGGCCAACAGAAGTGTTGCATTGAGTAAAAATGAACCAAAGAGGATTAAACTCCATAAAACGATGCCTGGTAAATTCCACCATTTTTCCAAATGTCCCAAATCCTCCACCGATTCAACTTCTTCAATCTCCGTCGCTCCTCCATCCATTCATAAATAAATACAACCCTAAAAACAATAAAAAAGTAAAATAAAAATAAACTAACAATTAACATAAATATAATTATTATTCTCCCAACAAACTAAATAATAATTACCAATCATTAAAAATCTATTAAAATATTTCTCAGACAAAAAACCAAAAAAAAAAAATACATATAAATAAATAATAATAGTTTCAAGTCATGCAAATTATTTATTGAATAATTCTAATACCTAATAATTATTTACACAATATTTATTTAAATTCCCAATGATGAAATCATTGAGATAAAAAAATTTATTTACAATTTAATTTTTTTTCTTTTTTATTTCGTTCTCTTCCTTGTTATCGGTATTATTTATATTTTATTATTAAATCCATTATTTTCATCTCATGTGCAAATTACAACTGACAATCCTAAGTATCGCGTGTCGACGACCGCACGTGGGGCTCAGAAAAAAATATTGTATGATTATAAAATACGTTCATACACATGCGAATAAATATTTAAATAAAAATATAAAAATAAAATAATTATTAAATTCTTTGTGTATTAATTTCAAAATATCAACTGAATAATCAATTGATAAATATTATTTCCATATAAATTGCTGTTCAATTTATTTAAATAAAATAATATATATTTAATAAATATTTCACTTATAAATATATATAATGATGAAATAATTAAATGCATAAAATTGATTAGATTAAATTATAATATATTGATAATAAAATTATTTTATTTTAATATTTCAATAATAAATATATTTCTACTGTTTGTCGGATTATTTTATTCATATAATGTTTATGCTTTTAGTTAAAAACTCAAGAGAAAGAGAGATAAATTATTGGGTTTATAATATTGCGAAATGCGTTATGGGCACAAAGATGAGATGCGACGAATCATCGTAAAGGGGCTCTCAAAAGTTATAAATAGAATGTTCGCTTTGACTTCACAGTTGTAGTATATCATGTAAAAGTGATTTTAAAAAATATCTAAAAGATATATAAAATATTTATCATGTTTAGACTACTCATAAATATAATTATCGACGTAATTTTTTCATATTTTAAAAAATTTATTCAAATAACGGTTTCTATTTTTTTTTTTTTACGTGTTCCATCATGTGTTGTACATAATGTACTGTATTGTTGTGTACTACTATTACCGGATGTGTGCCGTACACTGACCCTCTTCATAAAAGAATTTATTTTTCAGTGTTATTCCGAGTAATTTTTTTCTTTAGATAAAAAAAAATATTCAAGAAATGATAAAAGAAAAAATACAATTGTCGTGAAAAAGAATTTTTTTTTTTTTTTTCTTCACTTTGAGTCATGAATAAAATTGAGAAGCGACCGGTGAATAATTTTTCATTGGGCAAAAATTTTTTTTTTTACACTTGCATGATAATGAGAATTTTTTTTTTCGTGCTGTTAATTTTTTTTTGTGTGTTATTATTCAAGCTGTTGTATAACCGTATGCACGAGTGATAAATATGATCATTAAACAACCGATGACCTTAGTTAGTTATATGTTTGATAATCGTAATAGACATGTAATCAAAAATATTTATCTGTATAAGGAATTGAGATATTTTTTTTTATCATTAAAAAATCAAAAGAAAAAATAAATTGTGTTTAAATTATTGACTTTGGATTTTATACAAGATTTAAATGTATCATGGAAGATTAATCATGACGTAATATCTTGGATATTAATTATTGAGTAATGTTTATAAATTAAAAATTGTATTGTGTAAAAATAAAAAATTAAAATGATGAATAAAATTTATTTTCACAATAATTTTTTTTATTCCAAATGAAAATTATATTTTTAAATATTTAAATGGCTTTTTTACGTCAACGCATTCAACGCCATTTGTAAATGTATAACGATTTGTCAAGGATTTTTTTAAGTGAATGGTTCAAAAGGTTTTGAGTTTGCCGATGGCAGTTTAAAAAAAAAAAATATTTCATTCACATTATTTACTCACGTGTAAAATATACAAATGAAAATTTGGCAAAGAATCAATTTTTCACTGTTTAACAAAATGCGGCCCATAGACAAAACGCGCCCACACAATTTAATTGTCAAAAAAAAAAATACACAATAAAATAATGAATAAATAAATGGAATAAAAATAATCACTGACAATTTAAAATAAATGATTCATCATTATATTTCCATTTCATTTTAATATTATTCCTCGTTTCGATTCTTCTCGTATTTTAAATGAAAATATTTCATGTGACAAACAAACATTCATCATAAAATATTTAAACCAATCATAAAATAAATAAATAATCTAAAGCTTAAAAAAACACAATAAAATGTCAATAAAATTTTATATTTTTTTTTTTCATTGTGATCAATCTCTGAATCATAATTTAACAACGATAAATAAAATTATTTCTAAGAAGAAAGAATATATAAATAATAAAGGGAAATATAATATCGTGCGGTATAATTTAATAATTTTTTTTTTAATCATTTCATTTTCATTATCACGTTTATCGTTCATGATATTGAAAATTATAATTAGTGCTTGTAATATTCGCGCGTGTGACATTTAAATTTAATTATTTCTATATCTATATAAGCATAAGCACTTCACGGAAATGCATCGTGAGAAAATGCGTCAGACATGATATTGAAAGAATTAATTGAAAGAAAAAAATAATTAATAAATAATAAAAAAATAAAGAAAATAATAAAAGAAATATTTGACGAAAGTATAATAATATACAAACAATACGGAATTATTATTGCTTGCGTGAACAAACTTTCTCTTATTAATCTATTGTAACAATAAAAAAATAAAACAATATCTAATCATTTAATTGTCGAAAAAAAAAAAATTTATTAAATAAATAAAATAAAATATATAAATTAATTCAATTTTATATTAACGATTTAAATTGATATTTCATTTAAGCAAATGATGACGCACACAAAAGAATTTTTTTGAAATTAATTATTATTATTTTTAAATGCGGATTAAGATGAGAATACAGTGGTATTGACACGGTTGGAGATAGCAACACACTGTGGCGTCTAATATTAAACATTAAACATGACTCGATAAATTATCTTACAAAAGCAAAAGAATATAAAATAAAAAATGAAAAAATAATATTTAATTGTTATAAAAAAAAAAATGAATTAAATTTTATTTACATGCGGAAGAAGTTTTTTTAAATGAAAATGTTTTTATATTATAAATATTTAATAATATTATCGAGTTACATGACTGGATAATAAGATAAATAATTCCAAAGTTGGCAAAATATAGCAATAAAAATATAAATAAAAAAAAATGTGTGGGAGTTGGAGCTAAATGTAAATGGATTGCACATGAAAAAAAATCCATTTAAATTGCAATGTTATATTAGTTTCTCACTTGGTTTAAATAATTTCCTTTGCTATATTTTATCACTTTATCTTTTTTTTTTTTATTCCGTCTGCCGTGTAGGCGCGTTTATAAAGCAAAGACGTGTGCGGTCATGGATCTTAAAGTTCTCAAAATAGAAATGCAACACGTGTAAGATTAGAGGACAATTTAAGATCGTGAGAGAGAGAAAAAAAAATATTTAAATATAATATTTTACTCATTGACGAATTTTTTTTTTCTATTTAAAAAAATCATTATAGATGACAGGTGTGTTTATTTCATCGTGTGAAATCTTAATTATTAACTGAAAATAATGATTTATAATTTTTATTAGCCATAAAAATAGAAAAAAAAAATTTTTTTTGCATAGAAGGTCGTTTTCTTTTACTCAAAATTGTGCCAAGATCGTACACTATGACACACACACACACACACACACACACTATGGTGTGATCTTTACCTATATTATAAACTTTTAAAAAATCTTCTATTTAATATTAATTTATTTAATTAAATTTTTAAATATTTTTTTTTTCAATTTAAAAAATTTTTTTCAAACCAGTTTTAATTTATTGTTATTTACCAATGCAATAAAACGTGAAATAATTTCCGGTTTATTTATTGAAACTATCATTTAATTTGTTAAAAAAAAAATTAGAATTTGTTTTTATTTTCCTTTATTATTTTTTTTTTTTCATGATGAATTTGCGGAAATGACTTTTCGACTATTTGTCATTATGTTTGTGAGAACAGAGTCCTCCATGGCCTCACCCATGTACAAAACATGAGGAATGCAATGGCGTAGTCATCATTGTCGTCCAATGTCGATAGTACACGCAGTAAAAATTCTGAATGATAATAAAAATGATGTCCCATAATTTACGCAAGATTTCCAATGTTGCTAACGTGTTATTTCTTGCGTTAATTTTGGGACACTCTTTATATTCATCTACAGCTGCATTAATTTTTATTTTCTTCAACCGCAGACAAGCCTTTGTGTACTCACAATCATTGCATTTAACAATAAGATGAAATAGAGACTGATAAAAAAATAAATGAATGAAAAAAAAAATCTTAGTTTTTCTATCGACAGATGAGAAATTAAAGTATAAATAGAAGCAATAAAAATATTGCGATTTATTTTTACGTAAAATAATCATAAGGTAATATAAAATAATAAACATGAGTTAATAATTTATTTTCATATTTGAAATTATTATTTTATGTTTATTTAAAATTGTGTTAAAAAAAATTTTTTAAAAATTTTTTTTTACTATTTGCGACGACTATGAATCTTTTACAATTGACACATGTCACCACGTGACGAAAAATAACTCACAGGCAAACGTGATAATAAGAGCAATGAGTTATCGCATGACTCAATAATTTTACTTAAACAAAAAAAAAAAAAAAAAAAAAAAAAAAAAAAAAAAAAAAAAAAAAAAATAACTTGTGTACATTAAAATGTTTGGAATAATCGAATAAAAAATTGTCGAGTGAGTAAATAATATCCCCAAACTGACCAGAAAAAAATTTTAATTAAACCAGAATAATAATTAAATTTAATTGTAATGAGAATTGAATGAAAAAAAAAATTTTTTTTTCTCCCAAATTTTTTTTTTTGTTTTTCTAACCGCAATTAACAACGACGAAACGGTTATTCCAACGAAGGTTATA
>JAQQBS010001423.1:1386135-1448249 GCA_030347275.1 Microctonus aethiopoides
AAAAAAAAAAAAAAAAATATTAATTAAATAAAATTATATATTTGTTATGTATAATTATCTTCTCAATCGTAAATTTAAATTAAAGTTGAAAGACAAATTCACAAAATCCCCAATTAAACAAATAAAAAAAAATTTTTTTTTAATTAAAAAAAAAAAAACTTTTAAAATTATTATTTAATAATTTTTTTTCGATACCAAATTTTGAAAATATCAGACAATTAAAATTATTTATACTTGAATAATGAAATGAATATGACAAATACAAATAAAAATGACCAAAAAAAAAATTGCAATAAACAAATAAAATTTTTTTTCTCAACATAAAAGCAGGAAAAATTTTTTTTCCATATATTTTAATATTTTTCAGTGTCAATTATTATTGGACAATGAAATAAATATGATCATATCTAGGCTAAAATTCGAGTGCATTAAGCAACAGTACGATTGCGAGAGGAGAAAAAAAAAATAAAATATAATAAGAATGAGAAATTTGTGCAATTTGAGATCAAGCGCGGGGCTTTCGTGTTCTCTTAGGGGCCAGGTCATCTTGCCCGTCTATTTTCGAAACACATCGAGTACATATATTTGTATACGTGTGTGTGTAATATAATATTACCAACTCAAAAATGAGTTCTAATTTCTGTATACAAAAATATATTTCCTACAGCAATCGAGCAAACCAATGCAAAATATAAACAAAACCAAAAAGAATTTATAATCACAATACAATTCATTATTATTTTCATATTATTCTCTTGCTATCTTGATTTTCATATTGTCTTTTGTATGTATATTTATATTCACAAATATTTCCATCGTCATTGTGCATTTATTTTCATTTTATTTTACCTCTAGAATTTTATTTTATATTAAAATCGATTTTATTCCCCTTTCAATTCTCAGAATAATATTATTTTATATCCTCTTTATTTTCATTCAACTCAAAGTACATTCCACACAAGGGATAGGAATTTATATATACGTCCTTGATTTTTTCTTCCCATGGGAAATTTCACAAAAAATTCAATCAATAAAAAAATGGGAACTTAATCAACAATCCAAGGTGGAAGAATAAATAAAAAAAATTATATTCAAAAAGAAATTGGAAGAAATAATGAAGAAAAAAAAAAAATTCTTCTCATAATCAATTGAATAAATCAAAAAATTTTTTTTCTATTGTCTCACTAAATTGGAAAATAAAAATTGCTGAATATAAATCATTTTTTTATACATAATTTAGTATCCATTTATTTTTTATTATTATCAATATGTTGTATCATGAACAATTGACTGAAGAGAAGTCAATGAAAATTGTGGACTCGATAAAAAAAAAAAAAATATTTAATTTATATAGATACTGTCTGACCCCCACGAGGTTTACTAATGTCAATTCATGTATACTGTCTGGTAGTAGTAATGCATTTGTAAAACCTTCATATATGCATGAGAGAACTTTTTAGCAACAGAACGAAACAAAAAACAAAAATGCTAGAAGAGAATTATTTAAATTCTCTTTATCGAAGGTTAAATATAACGAAATAATTTTTTTTTTAAAAAGTAAAGCAACATAATTCCTCTTGCCATAACGAAATAATTAAATAAATATATATTTAAATAAATATTGCGGCATATATATATAAATGGTGAAATAAAATAAAGTAGAATAAATTTTTAATTAACACTCACCGGTCGAAGTATACTTGTATTCACCTTCCTTGAATTTATTTATTAACGTTTGATGATGTGTAAAAAAAAAAAAAACTGATTTCTCCTTTTCTTCACTACACTTTACACATTTTCACTTTGATTGTCCAAATATTATAAATAATAAATGAAATAACTTCAATTAAACAAATTGAATTAAATTCCATTGAAAAAAAAATTTTTATTTATTTATTTATTTATTTATTAATGCATAAACAATTATTTATTTGTTTATATTCATTTAATAATTATTTAAAGTGGTTAATTGATTCACTTTATTATTTATCTTGCTGATTTTAAACAAAAAAAAAAATTTATTTATTTATTTATTAATTTATAAATAATTATTTATTTATTTATTTATTTATAAATAATTGTTTGTTTATTTGTTTATATTCATTTAATAATTGTCAGGAGCAGTTAATTAATTTTATTATTTATTTTGCTCACTTTAAACAAAATAAATGAAATTTCATCGAAAAAAAAATTTTTTTTTATTTATTTATAAATTAATTTATTAATTTATTAATTTATAATTATTAATTAATGTATTTGTATTAATTCAATTATTGATTAGAGTGGTTAAACAATGCACTTTATTATTTATCTTGTTCACTTTAAACAAAATAAATTAAATTCCATTGAAAAAAAAAAAAATTTTTTTTATTTATTTATTTATTAGAGTGATTAATTAATTCACTTAATTATTTATCTTGCTGCCTTTAATTTATTTAAACTGCAGCGAAAATATCCGACACTGTCACCGTGCTAACACAGCCGCGTCTACGGACTAACTGAGAATTTACGGGACTTACTTATTCGTTGTCGAGTGCCGGCCTCGGAATTTTTCGGCTATCGTCGGATTTATTCGTGTGTGAGTAATATGAATATCACGAGGGAAATCAAAGCTTGGCAACCGCGCGCGACATACACAATTTTACAAAACACACGTATACATATGTGAACGTCCCTTTTGTCTGGCAAATACACATTGTGAAATTTTTTAATTTTTTTTTTTTATTTTTTGCGCGGTGAATTCTGAGTGTGGCACGATGCATTATATTTTCAATCCACACAAATTTTCTATATAAAATTCTCATTCAATGTGTATGATATATAAAAAATTTATTTTTATTTTAATTTGTTATTAAAAATTAATTATTAATTTTTATTCATTTATTCACGATTATTGGAAAATTGTAATTATTAAAATTTAGAAGTAAAAATTTGATTATAATTTTATTTATTATGAAATAAAATATTTTGTATTTTTTATCCATTGTTTAATGTTTAATAAATAATATTTTGGCAATATTTAATATAATTTATGAAATTATTGCAATTTTTTTTACTGTGTAAAAATAAAAATATTTAATTTTTATCAAAATTTTTATTTAAGTATATTATTTTTTTTTTGTTTGTTTATTATTCCCACCTACTTTTACTTTATTTATAAACAATATCAATAAACATATTAACTATTTAATGTTATGAAAATAAAATTATTTGAATTCCATTAAAATATTTTGAATTAAATAAATTAAATTTTATTATATAATTTATTTGTTTATAATTATTCCCCCTCCTTATTCCACTTAAAATAATATTAATTAAATTCCTATCACAATAAAAGTGAAATTAATATAAATAAAAATTTAAATTAAAATTTTTTTTTACTACCACATAAATAATTTTATAAAATTATTTATCCTCAATTGTTATTATATACAATATCATCATCCTTGAATGAACAAATAAATCATGTTGCATTATACATTAAAAATATTCCAAACGAATAAATAATAAAATAAAATAAAAAAAAAATGGAAAAATTGTTAATATAATTTTATTATTGTTAAACTATAATACTGTTTATTTCCTACAATTATTCTCCCTATTATTATTAATTTATTTCTCAACTCTCCATGACGTATTTTCAGTCATCGTCTGAAATAATGGGAACTCCCAGAAAATATAAATTAACTAACAAGAATAATTTTATTTAAACACAGTTATATATATTTATATATTTATGTTAATAAACTTGATGTACTTGAAATCGATATGCTCGAATGGTTGTTTGTAGATTAAGATGAATTTTCATCAGAAAAATAGTGAGAAAAAAAAATATACCAAGACAATTAATGTGAAATAAATGTTAATTATATTTTTTTTTTTATTCAATGAATAAAGTTCAATCGGGTCATTGTCTTATTCTCAATTTTTATTTTTTCATTCATCATAATGTGAAAAATAAAAAAAACAAATGAGGTAATTGATGGTGTTATTTTGTGCTGATGACGCACAGAAAAACGTCAGGGAACCCCTAGTGTAATCATTAAATTATTCATAGTAAATAAAACCTTCCGCATTAGACTAAAATACCTTTATGGTGAGCTTTGAAAATATATTAACAAGCATTTTACCAAGTGAAGAGTTTTTATTTACCATATATGTATTTAGAGGATAAAATTTATCCGAATATAGTAGTGAAGAATGTGCATGGCATTAATATTGATTCATCGTTAATTATAAATTAAATTTTCATGCTGAAAGAAGAGAAAAAAAAAGTGAAAATAAATTAAGAAAAAAAAATTTTGCTATTAATAAATATGAAATAATAAATAATATTTATCAATAAAAAAAATTGACACTATTATGTGGGGAATTATTTTTATATTCTAATTGTTATTTATCGTTTATATGTCATAATTAATTTAAACACAGTTAATTTAGATGTCATATTAAATAATAAAAATAAAAAAATAAAATTTTTCTTCTGTAATTATAAATATGAAATATTTTTTTGTCAATAAAAATATATTGAGATTAATTTATTTAAATTTATTTATAGATTAATTGTTATTTATTATTGTCACGTCAGTATTGATTAATTGACAATTAATTTAGATGTAATTCAATAACGAAAATAAAAAAATAAATAAATTGTTTTTGTTCTGATGAGTATGAAATAATTCTGTATGAAAATTTATTTTTGATTAAAAATATTTATATAAATATATAATCAATTTAATTTTTATTTTATTGTTAATTTATTACTAATATGTCAAGATTAAAGTTTATTATTAATTCATCAATGATTTATTTACACGTCGTATTGAATGACAAATTAAAAAAAAAATATTATTTAATTAATAAACGTGGAATATATTTATTTAAATATTATTTAATAAAAATCTATTGAATTTAAATTTTCGTTCATTCTCTATATTTGTTTTATTAACTCATCATCAACATCAGTCTGATATTGATAAATAAAATAATAAATTAAATATCAAACTAAAAAAAAAAAATAAATAAATAAAAAGAAAAATTCTGATGTGAATAAATATAAAATTAATTTAAATATTATTCAATAACAAATATAAATAAATTTTTTAATTTCCAATTTTACTTCTCTTTCAACATTATTATTTAACCATCAACAATCAAACTAAATATAATACCAAATTAATAAACAAAAAAATCCCCTTATTGATAAATAAAAAATAAAACTATTCACATTTCAATATTTATAATATCAATAAAAAATATATTAATATATTTTATAAATATACTGAATTAAATATCATTTTATATTTTCCATATACTATCAGTATAAGGTTGTTTATGAAAATGTTCGTCAACTAAATATGGCAACCGGATCAGGAACAAAGAAGAGGGGAATAAATATTAAAAAAAACTCGACATTTTTAAACGCTCACACATATAAAATGTGCGAAGGTCTTTGCGTAGGTATATAACACATTTAGCAATAAATGAAGATGTTCGTGGAACTACTTGAAAGATTATTTTTCTCAAAAAGAAAAATAAAATACACATATATTAATTATATACTGAGTAATAATAAAAAAATATAACATTGTATTATATATTTTTATTTAATAACTAAATAAAGAGAAAAATTATTGAATGGAATATGAATATAAATTTACTTGCGCGTGACAAATGTATCGTGAACAAAATAAAATTGCAGACACGTGAAAGATGTCAAGAAAAAAAAAAATAAATATATAAGTAAATTATTATTTGGCATTTCTATGTGAATAGAAAAAAATTACTGCTCTACATATGTATGAATAATACACAAAGTAGATAATTTATTCGTGTTATAATAATAAAAAAAAAACGTTCATCATGTATCAGTCATCTGAGAGTCCACGTGCAAAATAACTTACACGTGCGTCATACTCTTGTATTTAATAAAATGACAAAAAAAAAAAATAAATAAATAAATAAGTAATAATTTTTTGTCTGCAAATATATTTCTACATTTAATTTATTTTCTCACATTTAATCACCGACGTTTTCTTCGGCAAATGGTATAATTAAAAAATAATATGTAGTAATCTGTAATTAATTAACATTAATGTTAATAATATTTCTGGAATTTAAAATCCAATGACATGAATGCAGAATAAAAATTTTATATCGATAAATAATTTTTTCTCGTTCATTTAATTGATGTGATAATAAAAAATACGCAGTAGTATTTTATTTTATTTATTTATAATTTTTTTTTCCAACTGGGGATTCACAGGCAGGTGCAAATAGAGTTTTGAATGCGTACATAAATTTTTTTTTCACCACGATATAAGGAACCCAATGTGAATAAATGCGTATCTAGAATTTAATACAACGTGCAATGATTATAAATTCTTAATTTTTTTTTTTTCCTTTTCTTCTTTTAATTAATTATCAAGTGGGGAAATTCATGCGGGTACCGTTGTCATTTATAGTTCTAGATCGCACACATACACACAATGTACCAAAGAGATAATTATTCAACACACCAAAGTGTAAAAAAAAAAAAAAAAAAAATTAGTAAATTAAATAAATCGATTCAACGAAAAAAAAAAAAATTTTTTTTCTTCTTTATCAATTTATTTAAAATAATTTTCTGCATATCATATAATAATATATAATTTCCTCAGGTTTCCCCATAAATTCTCGACTGTTAAATTTCATATACTGATGACATGTTAAATAAATAAATAAATAAATAAAATAAAAATTGCCCATTTCGCTACGACTATCAACATTATCGCAACGTGGAAAATTAATTATTTCATTGTTTCAATCGACGCGCGCTAAGGCAATTAAATATTTAATATTTATATCTACGATTTTAATGTTCAAAATCGTAATCGTTATTATTCAACGCGTTATTTCGTTTTTTTCTTTTTTTCTTTTTTGTTTTTATTATTGTCGGGCAACGGATACAATAACTTTTGTGAGAGTTAATGGGACGAATAATGGACAAGTGTGGCAGAGGCTTTACAATAAATATATTGAATAAGCAAATTGAAAAATAGTTTCAGCCAAATGATTTTTATTTAATTATTATTATTATTATTATTAATATTATTTCAATTTTTTTTCTTTTAAACCAACAACACAATTTCGATAAGAACAAAAGAAATTAAAATAAATATAATTAATATTACTTCAATATTTATTTTTTATTCATTTATTAATAATTTTTTTTTTTTTTTTTTTTTTTTTTTTTTTTTTTTTTTTTTTTTTTTTTTTTTTATAATATTAATTTCTTCCCTTTATTATAATTATTTTTTTCTTCCTTTTATTTTTTCATCTTTTGTCTTAATATTATTATTTTATAGTTGTAGTTTTTATTTTTTCAGTTGTTGTACTGCTATCGTTAGTGTTTTTTATTGTTGTTGAAGATAAAGTATTATTATGATTCAATGAAGAATTATTTGTTGTGGAAATATTTATTCGTGTTATTATTGTTGTTGTTGTTGTCGTCGTCGGGGATGTCGTTGTACTTACAGTCACATCTCTCCTTGGACGGACGTTTTTTTTTTCAGCCCCATTGTTATCATTTAATTTCCAATTGTGATTTGAAAATAATGGAATATTAACATCAAACAAACGTTCACCAATATTATTGTCATTTGGCATTATTGCATGTCGACGTGAACGATAATCTTTTTTATCCACAGGAGGTTTATCATTAGCTTTAAGATCCATATTTGATCCAACTGGCATATTAAAATCAAATAATCGTTTACCTGCAGAATCAGTTGAACTATTTTTATTATTATTTAATTCACGTCTTGAACGATAATTTTCTTTATCCACTGGGGGTTTATCATTTGCTTTAACATCAATATTCGATCCTAGTGGCATATTAAAATCAAATAAACGTTTTTTTGCATCATCATTGGAATTATTTTTCGTATCACTTGATTTAATTTTATCACCACTTGACTCTCTTCTTGAACGATAATTTTTTTTATTAACTGGTGGTTTATCATTTAATGCCAAATCATAATTAGAAAATAATGGGACATTAACATCAAACAATCGATCTTTAATTTTATCAGTGTTGTTTTTAATTTCTCGCCTTGATCGGTAATTTTTTTTATCAACCGGCGGTTTATCATTCATTGCAATATCGTAATTTGAAAATAATGGCATATTCCAATCAAACAAACGATTTTGAGTATTAGTATCATTATTATTTGTTGATGTTTCATTTATTTTTTTATTAATATCATCATTATTTACTGATGATTCATTTGCTTTTTCTGATCCTACTGCTGATGATGTTTCTGTTTTTTTAATTATTTTTTTAGTTTTATTTGTATGTCGTGAATTTTTTATATTACGTCGCGATGTTTCATGATGTACTGTTTTTGTTGCTGCTGCAATATTAGCTTTTTTTAAATTAATTTCTATTTTTTCTCCAGTAGTTTTTGACGTTTCATCCTTTCCACTTGATTTAGAATGTTCAGCTTCTTCAACTGTTTTTTTAGTTTTCGATTCATTGCCACCTTTTTTTGGTTTACCAGAAACACCTGTCTCCATATTAATATTTGTATTTTTATTCGTTGATTTTCTTCTAAAATGCATTTCGGATTCTTCATTAACATGATGCTTTTTCATCATTTCACGATTAAATTTTGAAACATCACTTAATTTTTTCATTTCACTTGTTCCTCCTTGCGATGAATTTTCCCCAGATTCGGATTTTATTTCCGATTTAGATTTATCATGCATTTGAGATGATGAATCTGTTGATGATTTTGATGTATTTGAAATTCCCAAAGACGCCGAATGATTATGATGAACAATTCGACGACTAGATTTATTCATTTTCTCAAATCGACGAAGTTTCTTTTGATAATGCGGATCACGATGTTGACACATTGGCTTTGATGTTGTGAAAATTTTTTCTGATGTATGTTCAGAATTTTGTGGAATTGAAAAAGTTGTTGTTGGTAATGAGAGAGTACTTTCAGTAATATTCGTATGATTTGGATGTCGATTTGATGAATCATTATTACCTTTTTCAACATCTGATGATGTCGTTGATGGAAGAAGATTTGAAATTGATCCATTATTATTAGAACATTCGCCACTGCTACTACAATTTCCTTGAGTTGAATTTTCATGTAGATTCAGGGATGTTTGGGTAGTACTAATTGAATCTACAACATCAGGATGTGTGCTAAATGATGATGATTGGGTTGTTGAATTTAATTCAATTGATGTATTTGAATTATTTTTTTGATTTAGTCCAGCTGCTAAAATTTGATCCTCTTCGCATAATTCTCCAGCGTCACAATTTTTCTTTGTTTTCTTTGGATTTGATAATGGTGACTGTGATATTTGATTGTCTGGTAATACAGTTGATGATTTTGTTAATTTTTCCGGTTGATTTAATTTATGTGCTAAATTTTTTCTTGTCGTTGTTGTTATTGGTTTTTTTGATACAGTTTCGTGTGTTAATTTAGATTGTTTATCATTATGTCGTGAATTTACACAATATAAATTAGATTTTTCAAGGAATTTCATTATTAAACGTTTTGTTTCTTTATCCAAACCATTACATTGAGATATTATTTTTAATCCAATGCGTAAACATTTACGTGGATTTGTGCATAAAATTTCAATTGTTGCATTTTTAGTATATTCTAAATTTTTTCTCAGTCTATCAATAATTGTTATTAATTTTGAATGCTCAGGAATACCACGAAGATTTTCATAAGAGTCAAATAATTCTAATAATTGATTTAAATTTTCTACCATATGAGATGAATGATAATATTTTGCATGTAAACGTAATGACGTTGCAATATCAGTAATAAAATCAATATCACGTAATTGTCCAAATATTCCCATTAATAATTGACTTGGATTTGAATGCTGATACTTTTCAATTTGTAAATATTTTTCTACAATATCTTGCTTCAACATTTCTTCCAATAAATAATTTTTAGCATCAATAACATCAGAATCAATTGTATCATCAGGTAAAACTAATTCAAATAAATATTTTATATTAACGTCATTATCATCAAATACAGCCCCTAATAATTCAATATTTTCATTAATTGCATAGGGCTCTGGTGAAATATGCTGTGATAAATATTCAGCATGACGTTTAATATTATTTGGAAATTGTTTAGTATTAAGAAAACCATTTAATAATTGAGTTATTGAATGATATTGTTTAATATTATCAGCAGTTAATAAATGTTTTTGCATAATTTGATCAGTATTTTTAAGGAAATAATGAATTATTTCACGCTCTGCTGATCTAACATCATCATCATAATCATCATATTGTATATTATGTAATAATCCAGAAAATAATTCAACTGTTAATTGTAAATGATTATTTTTCAATGATTCCAATATATGTGGTAATGAAATACCATGTTTAAATTTTTCATCAATATGCGCTGTATAATAAATTGATTTTGTTAAATCAATAATTTTTGTATCATTTATTAAATCATTTGATAAATTTGGAAATTTTGTTTTAACACAGAACGATGATACTCCACGTAAACACGTTCTAACATGTATATTAATATAATTACAAATTGCTAATGGACCTAAATCGCCATTAATTAATATATTTGGTACAATATCAAATATATTATATTTTCTATCCAATGTATCTTGATATATTTCATACAATGCACGCATTTCATTTATTGTAAATTCATCGTAATGATCGTAAATTAATTTACCAAATATATCAAGAATTCTCGTTCTCATTAAAGCACCAAATTGTAATAAATGTTCAATTCCCTCTTGCAATGAATCAGCTGATGATATTTGTATATTATTTAATTTTTCAAGTATTTCACGTGTTGTTCTTGCTGTATCGCGTGACACATCAATAGATACCGTATCATTAACACGATATTTTGCATAATTGATTGCCTATAAAATCAAAAAAAAAAAATATTTTCCCTCTATTTTTATATTTTATTTATTCATTTTTTTTTTTATATTTTAAATCAATCAATTCAATTACTGGAAAACAATAATTGTAATATCTATTATTATTTTACAAAAATATTTACCTGGGAATAATTGACAGCGAATAAAATCAGCAAAATGCTGATATACGATGGCATTTTTTAATTTCTTTATTTTTATATGAATATGAATATTTTTTTTTTCTTTTTTTTTTTTATATAGTAGTGGGTGTATTAAATTACGCGCACGTCAATCAACTCTTCACCTGTCGCTTCTCAACGCCCTCGAAGATTGCACTGGCAATCAATGCAAACTCACCGAGTAACAATAGCACTTTATATTGGTATTGGGTTTATTTTTTTATATATTTTTTTTATTTTAATGTCCGCCCACTTTATAATACCCGGAACAATATCTCTATCCAATCGTAAATCATATCGTAATGTCTTTCGTAGTTAATATATACAGGTATATATAATATATATATATATATATATGCCAATATATTGGACATACAACGAAAAACAATAAACATGATTTCAAATTAATTATTTATTAATTGCTATCAACGAACGATTTGAACGTTAAATTACTTTTATATCACCTTTTGATAACCCTATATCAATTAATCGGGAAAAATTAAAATTTTTTTGAGTTTGGAAAATTGAGGGCAAATAGGTTTTGTCTTGAAAAAAGACAAAAAAAAATTTTTTTTTTTGTTTTATTTTATATTTATTATTGTATTGAATTTAGTTTGGATCGTTTGATGAATTGATATTTATTGTTACTAAATTAATATGTTATTTGTTTGATGATTGACTGTGTTTGAATAAAACAATTGGAGATTGTTGACCAGCTTATTAATGGATATTAGTCATGTTTATTTATACTCAGTTTCACATTGTGATGAATTGGCAGATTTCAATATTTAAACAAATAAAAAATCGATACCAGACTAAAAAATAAAATAAAGAATTTTTATTTTTGTTTATTTATTTTTTACATTAAATATCAATGTAAATTTTAATTCCACCCGATAAACTGTCTGATTATAAATAAATTAATTGATAATTAAAATTAATTGAATTGAGATTTTTATTTGAAAAAAAATTTTTTTTTTTTTAAATAAAAAAAATTTTATAAAAAAATTTGAAACTTTTGAAGAATTTTTAAAAATTGAAAAATGTATTTAAAAATATTATTTTCTATAATATAAATTTATTTACAATTTTTTTTTTCCTATTTTATAATTTAATTTAAAATTATTTTCTTTTTATTTTATTTTATCTTAAACTCAGGGTTGATTTTCATTATTTGCGGCTTAAATATAAACGCATGCGCTGTAATTTTGCCAATATGGATTCTGTGTTAGTGAACTTCTGAGGGTAGTTAGAGAGAGTGTCGTGTTAGTTTAGCATAAATTCCCTCACTCGTCTAATTAATTAAATCCAACATTTTCAAAATTAAATATGCAATTATTTTACTATAAATTCTGAATTAAAATTCCGTTTAAAAAAAATAAAAAACATGTCGCAGGATTATTTATACGCGTGTCAAAGGGCGGAATTGTTGGGACAACCAGCCCCCACTGAAGAAGAATGGGCAGAGACACAAAAAAATATTAACGAACATACTGATCAAGAAGACGTTGATGAAGCTGTTGCACAGGTTTAATTTTATTTCGAATTTATTTATCCAAATAAATATAATTATCATTTCAATAAATAATTATTTTTTTTCTTCATTCTCCAACAGGATGTGGAGCAAACTGACGAAAGTATGCGACGTATTGGTGGTGGATTGGATGAAATAAATTCGATTTTAAGTGCAACACAAAAGAAAATAAATCGTTTCAAGGTAAGAAAAAAAAAATTAAAATTATCGAGAAATTAATTGATAATTATTTCTATTTAATTTCAGACGGTTTGTGGTAGTTTGGGTACGCTTTTAAAGGTACGTGTTGGTTCAAAAAATAATACACCAGATCATAAACCATTGGCAACTACGGAAATACCAGATGGAAATGAAAAAGGTATTGAAAATATTGAAACAACAGATGAAACATTAACGATTGAAACATCATCGTCAATTCAATCAGGCTCAAATGATGATACAAATTATAATTCATCTACAACTAATGCAAAAAAAATTGATTTGAATGAAAAAGTCGGATCTCATTTAGATAAATTAGATTCATTGATAACAAAAGCCGAAAATGCACAATACAGTATGCAACATCAAACGAAACAAATGAAGAAAATAATTAAAAAATAAAATTTTCTTCTCAAAAAAAAAAAAAAATATTAATGATACTAAAATGTTGCTTAATTTATTCATACAGAATGACAAATGGAAAATTGCTCGTACTAATTATTTAAATATTAAAAATAAACGCAGAGAAAAAAATAAATAAAAAAACAAAAATTCAGTAAATTTTTTTTTTATTAAAAAAAAATTTTATTTTCACTGAAAATTATTTATAATTTTCTATTTGTCAGTCTGTATATCTATATTCTCAAATTCTATGTGCTTTTAAATATTATTCAATGTCTCAACAACGAAAAAAAAAAAATATATTAATAGATTATAAATTTTTAATATTTATCTTTGGAATTTTTTTGCAGTAGTTGAATTGAATAGATAAATTTTAATTTCTAATGAATAATAATATATCAATAATTGTTCCAAATGATTGGATATATTCCTGGAATTCCACACATTTACAGTATTGTTACACGCTTATGCGAAAAAAAAAATATATATAAATGTATAATATATAAAAAAAAATTATATGTTTACGTGAATTGTTGTTTTTTATACATATAATTATTATAATTGTCGATAAAAAAAAATATCATTGTCTAATCTTGTTATATCATACTTTAAATATATAAATTATAAAACAATTGTGCTTTGCTTATGTGGGCAAATAAATATATATATTTCTTTTTTAATAAAATAAAAAAAATGAAGAAAAAAAAAAAAAAGAAATATTAATTCTGAATAAAAAAATGTTGGGTTTATTTTGTTTACGTTTAAAACAAATTAATGTTTAATTTTAAAATTCATCGGAGTGATAAATATAATGATGTTAAATTTGTGGTATTTATAAATTAATTAATTATAGAATATGTTTATTTAAAAATGTGAAGTGATGAAAAAAAGAAAAATTGTTTCAAGAATTTTGCGAAATTTAAATAATATTTAAATAAAATATTATCACTCACCATGTCCAGCGTTGATGACACTTCTGATGGCTCTGGAAAACTGTCATCTGATGATGATGATGAATGCTGTGGTTTGTGTTGTACTTCATTCTGGTGTTATTTTTAATCTAATAACAAAATAAAAAAATTATTTTAAGGTTATGCTATTGTATAAATGAATTAATAGAAAAATTATTTTTGAATGCATGTGAAATATATTTTTTTTCTTTCAGGCCCAAATTGTTTGAGAAAATTAGCCAATTGTCAATTATCTATTAAACATAATCCGACATTTTTATTCAAACAAACACCAGAATATTTAATAATATCAGAAAATAATTTTAGAAATTATAGAAATAAAAATAAAAAAATAAATGAAGATTATTCAAAATTGTGTGATTGTAATTACGAATGGAATAACATTAATTCTAAAAATTCCAATCAATTACAACATGAATGGATCCACTATCATCGAAATAATTCAAATTTAACCTCGTGAGTTTAATATTTTTAATTAAATATCAAATAATTATTAATTCAATCAAAAATTATTTTTTTCACAGACAAAGCGAATCAAAACATTATCATAAATATTATCCCACTCATCATTCATGTGTCCAACCATTAATTATACCTCCAAAACATCGAGTAAAAAAATTCCTGACAAAAAAAAAAAATTTTTTTTTCCAGTACGAAATTAATAAAAGACTCGCTGGTGGTGGATGCAGAAAATCACCGTGTAGAATTCACGAATCCAATCATAAACATAAAAAAAAATTAAAATTACATTCAACACCATCAAAAATCACATTAAAAAATTGTTATTGCTACGAGTGCACAATTAATTGCTCTTCAAATGAATCTCAATCACTCTCATGTAATTGCACCTCAACATCCCAAGAATATTATCCAGATAACACATACAAATTAACAAAACATCAAATAAAATGTCGAAAAAAAAAAATATATCTCAATTCAATATCCCAATTATCATCGCAATCAATAATTAATAACAATCACCCACGCAATTTGATTGATAAAGCAACATCCAATACATGCCAACAAATAAACATTATATCAGATAACAATAATAATAAAGATCCCGAGTATAATAATAATATCAACAATAAAAATACAACAATTGAATTAAATGTATCATCATCGTGTGATAATTGTTTAAATAACAAAAGTCAGCTAAATATAAATGAGGATTTTATTGGATACACCGTGGGAGATGATGGTGAGCAAAACAATAAAATAATATAACTAACAATAAATATAACCACAAGATAATATTATCCGGGCATCAATTATTATTTTATAAAATATTTCATCAATTAAATAAACAGTATCAAATAAAAATAATCAACCCCCCAGCGTCAGAGATAATAAAAATCATTCGAAATAAATTGAAAAATAATTTATCAACAAATAACGCCTTCTATAATAATTAAATAAATGCCATTAAACGTCATGACGTCATTAGAAAAAAAAAATCAATGCGTTATTCACATGATAATTTATCATCTGTACGTGAATTAAATGCTCAATGAATTTATTGTATTAATAATTAATACAAAATGATACATGACTCAACAATTTTAACAATTATTCAATTGTGATATAAATAACTAGTCTTTTTTTTTTCTCCTTTTTAAACAACGCGAAATAATAATTAATTTATTATTTATTACAAGAGAAAGAGAGAGAAATTATTTAATTTTATTTAATTTAATTTAATTTAATTTTATTTATTGATGAAATGATCTTGTTTAATTATTTATTTTTTATCCTCGTGAAATTATAATTAATGAAAAATGTAATATGATAAGAAAATAAAATAGCTGATGACAATTAAAATTTATTTATATTTTTTATTATTCCATCAGGTGCAGTAGACGTCGGCGTAATGTGTATTGATAAAAAAGTTGACGTTTACGACTTGAGATCATCATCAATGGTTGATAATATCAATTCCGTTATTATTACTCTGCTCACAATCATCTCTTTTATTATTTTATCAGTTATCACATGGGCAATTGGTATTGTACTTTATCAACGTTTAAAATTTACTAAACAATTGTGTCTGAGATTATACGTTTGCAGTTTTCAATAATTATTTTAATTTTATTTACCAAGTTGCGAATGGTGAGTTTTATTTTTTTTTCATTATTAATATTGATCATTATAAATATTCAAATAAATATTTAAAATAATTTAGTTATTCATGATTCATTGGAATAAAATCAATATTAATAATTAATAATTGTTTATTGATTTACTAATTTTATTTTCCAATGTTTTCTTGCTCTTGTGAGTGGATTTGAGGAGGAAATATAAATCATATGTGTCAAGCCCTTCCTCCCTCTTCTTCATCTTCTTATTACATATTTTTTATTCCTTCATTTCTTCCTCCTCCGTTCTACAATAGAGCTCAAGAGACGTTGACACGTTGTGTAGTCAGTCGTTAAAATGACCTATACCAAGATTCTAATCGTGATCATTTCAAGTTTCATATTATCATCTCAAGTTTATATTAATGGCGAGGAGAAAATTATTGCTGCGAATATAACAACCCCATTGGGATGTGTCGAGTGCGCATATTACAGGTAAAGTAATGCGAAAAAAAAAAGAATACAAAAATTATCCATATTTTTTTAAATATAAAGAGCAAAGAAAAAATAAAATTTTTTTTATAAATATTCCTGATAATAATTATCAAAGTTTAAATAATATTTATAATATTTATGTATTTATAAAAATATCTATTGACTATTTTATATTCATATTTTTATATAAAATATTTAAACCTCTTTGTAAAATTATTTTACGAATATTTTTTTTATTTTACTGTGAATAATTTTTTAATTTTTTTCTCCATTGATTTTTATTTTTATTAGATGTCCTGAGAGTGCTTCCAAGTGTTTGTTAGGTTCGGTGCCGGATTCCTGCGAGTGTTGTCCTGGTGGACGTTGTGCAAAACTCGATGGCGAGGCGTGTTGGAATTCAAGTATTGTTCAATTGTCAATTGAAAGTCGAAATAATGGATTTTGTGCGAGAAATTATTTATGCCAATTACGCAACGATCTTCACGAAGAGGTAAACAATATTATCTTAATAATAATAATTAACTAAACATAGTAATATTAATAAATAAATATATAAATATTAATAAATAAATATATAAAATATAAATTAATTATTTTATATATTTTATCTACGATGATAATATTCGTGGGCGTGATATGAACACAATAAATGTAAATTAATTGCAATGGAGCACTTGAGATCATTGTGAATGTCGCTGACCTGACAAGTCATATTAAACCGCCTGTGAAGCAATCAAATAATAAAATGCATCGCAATTACTAAATCGCTAATGTCTGCTTGAGAATTTTGTTTCAATCTCCTGAAACATTTCCGCATTAAATAAAATATACAAAAAAAAAAATTCTCCTACATTTAAATAATTTTCAGAGTTTTATTTTTTTTTTCTCTTCAAAGTTTAAATTTTCTTTCAGCGCTAGAATTTTTTTCCCTCTCATTTATCATTCTAGAAAACTCCCCGACACATCTGCAATGATGAAAATAAAATTTTCCAGTTTGTAAAATAACTTTTTCTTCGTATGATTGAATAAAAATTTATTTTTTTTTTTTAGGACAAACCCGAAGCTGTATGCGTTTGTATGGAACAAAGTCCCGCGTGTGGCAACAATAATCGAACGTATTCAACTCCGTGTGCATTGCATGAGGAAGCAATGAGAAATAAAAATGTTGGATTAAAATTAAAACATCTTGGACCGTGTCCGAGTCGTCCATGGATTACTTCACCGTTAGAAAATATTGCGGCAAATTTTGGCCAACGTGTTGCGCTTAATTGTGAAGTGAGGGGATTTCCTGTGCCGGATATTAATTGGGAATTTCATTCGTCTGACGGTGAACGAGTAGTGAAATTACCCAGTTAGTTCATCAGCAATTAATTAAATTTTTTTATTCATGCAATAAATTTATTTTAATTATTTTTAGTACGTAAAAATAATTAAATTAATTTATATTATATTTATTATTTCTTCTAGGTAATGAGCATGGCAGTACAGTTCACACTAGTGACGGTCCAGAGTCACTTATGCGAACCTCTTGGCTGCAATTAAATCAAATAAATGAAAAATACGTTGGAACTTATCAATGTATCGCTAATAATACAATTGGTGAAGCAAGCACTGCGTCTTATGTTACTATTTTATAGAAAATAATTATTTTTATCATTATTTTCTATCATTGAATACATTTATGTAATCTATGTTATCATTTTTATACCCAATTTTAAATTTAATTTTAATAAAACATGCACTTTTGATTACTGTTGATTATTTTTAATTTTTTTTTCACCAATTTCCTGGCGGTGGCGGTGGCCTAAAAATATTTTTTTAACTGTCAAAGTTATAAATAAATCTTATTTAACTTGATAATTTACTCACTCAGGTGATCTCCAAGTATCCCGATCGATAATCAGCGTGTCAGGACTGCCACTAAAAAATTATTTAACGACAAATTAAATTTGAGATATTAAAAATTATTTACAAAGTTTTTTTTTTTTTTCTTTTCGATTTATTTTACTTACTCCCTCGGCGGTGTGAAGGTAGTTATTTTTGTGGATTCTTTTCGGTAAACTGACGCTAAATTATGCGCCACTGGAGTACTAATCATCATCACAATTAAACACAGTAAAATAACGAACCAAAATCCATTCTAAAAAATACAGAAAACATAAATCTGTTATTTAATTTTTTTTTAATCATTTTTTTATAGATTAAAAAATACTATTATTTTATTTTACACTCACCAATGGTCCTAGTATTTGTTCGCAGAATAATAATTTCAATCCATTAATTATTTCCCAAAGTGGATGGCATTTTGCAACACCTGATCGCATTTCATTTAAAATATATGATCGCCATTGATCGAGATATCCTCTCATACGTTCGATGTAGTATTTAGTTTTCTAATAAATATCAAAGGTAAAACAATAGTAATAATAGATATTAAAGTATTTTTGATGATAAAAAAAATTTATTATAGAAATAAAATTTTTGTAGATAGAAAAAAAATAAAAAAAAACGTTTTATTTGCTCACCAAATCTGTGAAAACTTCACTTTGTACGTCAATGTAATATTGAATTCTCGTCAAATGCTGTATTGTTTCATTGACTTTACGTTGAAACGGACGTAAATGAATCTCCAACATTGTCAATTGATCAACTAATTCATCGTGAATCGCCATCAAAGGTTTCAATTTACGTGTCATCAATGATCTCATGGACGATCCGATTGCTTCTAAATCTCTGGATGTTTGTCGATTAATTATCTGTCGCGCAACATTGTACACTTGATCCGACATCGCTGTCAAATCTCTCATCATTATTCCGCTGCGAATCTGCATTAATTAAATGAAAATAAAATAAATTAAATATAATAAATCAAATTTTATTCTAAAATTATTAATTTTTTTTTGTTCCTCCCTCTTTTTATTTTTTACAAACCAATGTTCGATGCTCAGTGAGATTAGGAGAAGAGCTGTAATATAAACTCTCAAGTTTTCCTTCAAGATTTGGCGTGAATATTTTCAATCCTTTTAAATTAACATTTAATTCTGACATTGACGATGTTAAACCTGACCATTTCCAATGATCAGCGATTTGCTCTAATTTTTCTTGTCTACCCAGCGGAAATGTTGGATAAATAGTTTCATTCAATGCACATTTGCTTTGTAGAATGAAAGAAAAAAAATAAAATACAAGTCAGGAATTATTTTTATTTTTTAAACATTACTAAAGAATTTTCAGTTCGAAGAATATTTTATTTACCGAAGTAGATCTTTGAGAGGAATGTTGAGCGCTCGTCCGAGGAAAATTTTACTCTCGAGTATAACTTCAAGTGTTCGATACTGAGGATCCTCAAGGGGTCGACATAGTAATAATTCTGCGTGTGTAGAAATTACTAAAGAGCCCAGCAATATCGCCCAAAGACCAATTGAAATGACGCAACTTAATAAAGCACCACTGAAATAATTAAAACGAAAAATAAATAAATATTGTTTTCACCTCAACTTTATGAAAAAAAAAATAAAATAGAGACATTTTTCATCATTCATAGACTACGAGTGTGTCTAATAAATATATATTTATGCCCTGAAATTTTATTAATACATAAATTCGTTTTAAAAAAAAAATCACAATAAATATTTTGATTTAATACATCGTTAAATATTTTTATTACTCACCATAAAAGTGTAGGTCGAATTTTCGTATCTGCTGACTGTGAACGACACAATAGTCCACTTAATATCAATATCCAGAAGATAAATATACCAATAATTCCACCAATACAAATAATCCATCGGATTTCCTCAAATTTTTCCACATGAGGTAATAAATAATTCACAATTTTCCTCAATGATTTCAGCTCTTCATTAATTGCAATATTTCTCGTATCAAGATCACGTGTTTCGTCAAATATTTTCCTACGTATTCCATTAATCTCTCGTCGGATTTCTATAAACAACAAAATCAAATAAACAAAACAATGAATAAAACTGCAAAAAAAAAAAGAACAAAATAAAATTACATTTGAAATGTAAAATAAATTCTGTCTTTCGTCTTTTACAATTTATAAATTTCACATTAGCTATTCTCCATGTTACGTTTACTTTATTCATCCATGTATTCATGGATGAGACATACGTCTCAAGAATAAATGTATTAGTTGAATAGAATGAAATGACGAAGATTGAAGAATACACGAGAGATGAATATAATATTTTAGTACTATATAAACATAACGACCAAACTCAAATCAATCAATTGCGATCCATTTATTTTTTTATCATCATCATCATCATCATATTAATATTCCCCTACATTGCAACATGAATTTTATAGCCGCAATATTTTCTTTTCCTCATCTAATTGGCATTAACGATGAAAATAAATAAGCAAAAAAAAAAAAAAAAATAATAATGCAGAAAATTTTTCGTCGTTCATAGGATTATCGCAACTTCCGGTTTGTCAACTTCCTGGAATTTACCCAACCCTCTTGCTCTCTATTTCCCACTTCCTCGTGACCTATTTTCAAACTTAGTTGACACCCTCTCTCTCATCTCTTACGAGGATCGTCTTCTTATCGTAGTTTTACTTTTCTTTACCTCCTTAAACTCTCTCGTTTCTCTTTTTCACGTCAACTTTATAATGCACAAAGGTACATAAAGAGGATAAATTTTCTCCACTATTTTGAGGGATTATTGTCGTTGTCAATTTGACTTTCAATGAAAAGTATCAGATTTAAATGGACTGAGAGAAAAAAATAATTATTCGATGAAAGAAAATTTCTTTTTTTTTCCTTCTAATTAAAGTATTTGTTTTATTACTCACGATTTCTCGCTTCTAATGTGTTTCTGGCGATGTGATGTGGCACGTAAAAATACTCTCCACGAGCTTGGCGAGCCGCTTCGGTTAAATTGTCACGACTTACTCCCCGCAGTCGTTGAAGACGTTCGTCCCTCAGTAACTACAAGCAATCAAACGAAACTCGTAACATTTATCTGTAGATATAATAAATTTTTACCACCAATTGCACCTTACCTTTGTCCTTTATTTCATTTTATTTTATGTACTAATGATATTTATTATTAATTTTTTTTTGTCCTTTAATTCTTAAATTGATTTACAAATAAAGAAAAAATATTTTTTATCATCAATAAAATAATTATTTTCATTCAATTAATTATTTTCGATTGAATTGAATTATTTATTATAGTGTATAAAAATATTTTTTGTTATCTATTCTCTTGCCTTTTTCAAAAAAATAAATTTAATTCCCAAGTTCTAATATCATTATACTTTAGAGTGCTATCCAAGACTTTCAAAACCAATTTGAGTTTTTATTTGTCCGATATTTCTTTTTATTTTATTTTTTTATTTCCGTCACAGTAATGAACTTTTTAAAGTAACAATATTTCATTTCAAGACTATAATTATTAATCAAAGATAAAAATAAAACCCTCATTAAAAAAAAAAATCATAACAAGCAAAAAAAAAAATTTTTTCTTCCTCCTTAAATTATAATTTATTAAAATGTTTAATTACCCGATCAATTCGCAGACTAAGTGCAAGACCAGATGGATTAATTGTCGCACACAAAGGACGATCCTGTGGTGAGCAGCCACTCGTAGCAATTTCCAAATTGTGTCTAAGAGTATTTAATTCATGACTCAATTCAATTCCTAAATCTCGTGCTCTCTCCGCCTCTTTAACAACTCTATCAGCTTGCTGAGAGAGCTCTTGACTCACTGAAATCACAAAATAATAAATGAATAAAAAATGATAAAATATCATAAAGCAAACAAAGCTCCCCCAAGTGAAAAAAAAAAATTAATAAATAAATATAAAACCTTCAAGGGGTTTTAATAATGGATGGCAAATGTATATCGATCAAAATCATGTGATTGACACACAAGGAAAGACACTTCATCGCTCTCATGTCATGTCGAACTCAATGTTCGTTTCAAATAACTCTCTCATAGTAACTGTTATCTCTGTATTGTACATTGTGGACAGAGAGAAATAAAAAAAAAAAAAATAGAAGACGACAAAGGATAAAAGAAAAGAAAATTAAATAAAGCATCGGATTACTTTCTCACCATTGGCAACCACTAGCAGTCGCTCCAATGCAATGTCTATTCCAGTTTCTCCAGCCAACTCAAGCTGAACAGGCTTTCCCAACAATTCCTCGACATCTTTAATCAATAATGAAATAAAAAAAAATTAAATAACAGTAATTAATATTAATATTAAATTAAATGTAATAATATTTAATAAATAACAAAGACAAATTATTAAAAGAATTAGATGAATAATTATAAAAAAAATTATTTTATCATTGTAAATTTCATCACGTTGATTTTGTGTTTGCCAACAGTAATTTATCTATTCTCATAACGTCGTTCATTATCATGATCTGATAGGGATACTTCCGGGTGAGAGGGTGGATGGATTTTCGTGGGTAACAGGGCAGGAATTATAAATGGGTGAAACGTTATACATTGAAATTATACATGGGTGCATTTTCGAATGCATTTATAAACCGTAAATTACACCTCAATAAATATTCGGAAATATGGATAGCGAAAAAAAAAAAAAAATAATGAATGAATAAATAAACGATTAAATAAATAAAATATAAATTTTCAAGGTATTTACTTTTGTTATATTATTCATTTATCATTTATATTTTATTTTATTATTTTATATTATATTATATATTATTTATCCATCATACTGTACAGTGTAATATAAAATAATAAAATTAAAAAATAAATAAATACCCTGTGGATTATTTAACTTAATTCTACTTCTCATCATTCTAAATTAAATTATATCATAAATCATTTATTTACCATTCATATTTTTATTTCTTTTCAGGTTAATATAATTTTTTCTTTTCATTTTTTATTCTTTCTAGTACTCTACTTACTATCTAAGTCGGCCATCATGGCTTCATTGGCGACATCAAGACTTCTTGTAAGACATTTTCTCAACTGTAACGTTGTACCAGTATGATAATCATTTAAATCCTCAATAGCAGCCTCAATAATTACTGGTATTTTTTTTATACCAACACTCGTCATTTCATTGCAAATAAACATTCCACCTATTCCAATTCTATAACAATAAATAATAAAATTAATTAAAAGAAACAGAAAATATATTTACAGTAATATAAAAAAATATTATTTTTATTTTATTTATTTGAGATCAAAATATTTTTAAATTTACCCAAGTAAAAATACTGATATATAAAGGATAAAAGCCAAAAATCCTGGATATTCTGTGGGCTTATAATCTTCTCTGATTGGACGACAAGCGAGCCAGACTTCCGTGCCAGGAATCACACACGCCAAAATACAGCAGACGCCTACAATGGTGAGCAAACCGACCTCCATATGCATGGACTGGAACGTATAGTTTCAAATAAATTTACCGCGTATCTACCCAACTCCTTCAGACCTTTACATATATACACACACATATATATATGTATATACACAAAGGATTTAGAACAAAAGCACGGTAAATTGTACTAATTGGTACCATCACTTACCTCAATGATAAGTTTTTGAGTTGTTACACGATTTTCCAAAGCATCACGAAGAAAATCTAAGGTAAAAAAATTAATAAAAATGATTATTTTCAATTTTTTACATTGTAATGAAGTTTTTTGTCAAGAAGCAAAAATTTGTTTTCAAGTAGAAAAATAATTTTAAGCTCAAATTAATAATATTTTGTGATAAATCTAACACAAAATTTTTTTATATTATTTTTATCATTTTATATATTAATATTAATAATTATTATTATTATTAATATTATTTATGGAATATTATAAGTTTAAAATATTATTTTTAATTTTTTACACTGTAAAAAAAATTTGTTTTCAAGTAGAAAAATTATTTTAAGCTCAAATTAATAATATTTTGTGATAAATCTAACACACAATTTTTTTATATTATTTTTATCATGTTATATATTAATATTAATAATAATTATTATTATTAATATTATTTGTGGAATATTATAAGTTTAAAATATTATTTTTAATTTTTTACACTGTAAAAAAAATTTTTTTTTGAAGTAGAAAAATAATTTTAAGCTTAAATTAATAATATTTTATGATAAATCTAGCACAAAATTTTTTTATATTATTTTTATCATGTTATATAATGATATTAAAAATAATAATAATTATTAATATTATTTGTAGAATATTAGAAGTTTAGAATATTATTTTTAATTATTTTACACTGTAAAAAAATTTTAAAGTAGAAAAATAATTTTAAGCTTAAATAAATAATTATTGTTTGTTATTGTTATAAATATAATTTATAGAATATTAAATTTGTTAATAAAAATTACCTGTTGGTATATCAGGTTGAATAAATATCAGGAACTGATGTAAAAAATTGAATATAAATAAATTTTTTTGCTGTAATAATGTTGACATTTTAAAATGTTCATCCGTTGATATTTTTGGAAAATCTAACGTTGGTTTAATCAAATCCCATTCTCTTGGCATTGCCATCAACGACTTCATTTGCGTCATGTTTGGATTAATTACACTGAGATAATTAATATTACTCGAGTAATCCATTATTATCCCAGTGGAAATCTCAGTTGTTGATGCTATTGTTGTTGTCATATTGGTCTCAAAAATTAACATATTCATGTCACTGCTCTTATCATTTTCACCTTGTCCACTTGTGAGATTAATGATAAATATATTTATATAAAATGTTATTAAATATTTTATAAACATTATTCAATCATTTGATGAATAATAAATTTTTTTTTTATGTATTTTAAATAATTTTTCACAACATTCCACTGTTGTTGAATTACAACTGAGTCAACTAGTTATTCTCTCTCATGTCAATGAATTTGTTGATGGCTTCCGCGAAACCTCTCAATAACTTAATCTCGCTGATGTCTTTGCACTCTAGAAATAATAAATAAACCAGGTTGATCAATACACATTAAATTAACCATAAAATATTTACTCCTTATCAAAAATATACACAAATAAAAAATAAATATTAAATTAAATTATAACAAAAAAAAAAAATTTTCTATCATTTTTTTTTTTTGTCAAAATAAATTATTTATAATAAATAAATCCTAAATTTATATATATAATCCTTTAAACTGACATAAAATTATAGAATTATCACGATTTTTAATGTCACAATTGTTGAATTAATTTTTCACGAAATTTTTTTTCCCACAATTTTAATTAATAAATTTATTATTTTTTAAATAAAGTTTTGAATATTTTATCTGTATAATATGGTTATGTATCTGTCTGTCTTTGTGTGTCGAAATAAAAATTGATAGTTAATCTCTTTGACGAAGTGATATTAACTTTACTAATCCTGTTCACTAATCCATTTCCCAATAGTATCAAAGTCTAATCATTTTATCCTATTCCATCCATCAATGATTTCCAACACTAAATATCTAATCAATATTCATTTTCGATTCAATAAATGTCATCTTACATAAACAATATAAATTACAATACGATAATTTACTAGTGATGATAAAATAAATAATTATTTTAACAAAATGAAAGTGAGATTAATTTGCAGATAAATATAACTTTCGTATTTAAGTTAATTTAAATTAATTAACAAGTTTTGGTATTCGTATATAATTTATATATAATACATAGAAGTAAATTTGTTTAGTAGTATCAAGTTTTGATTTATTTTCAGATTAATTCGTAGAGATATATATTTATTAATTACGATTGAAATTAAATATTTAATATTATATTTACTGTTTGCTTCGAGTGTTTCATTATTAGAATATTGCGATTATGTTTAATCAAATGTGAAAATATATCATCAATAATGAAAGTGAATTGATGCAAATAGGCGGTCAATAATATGGTAGCGAAGCAATTTGAGATTTGAAATGGGAAATATCGAGTTGTGTATTAGACTTGATGGAATTTACATTTGCCAATGTTTATTTTGTCCAATTTCAATGATAGATAAATTTGTATAGGAAAATTGTTCATGATTTTTTATACGATTGTTTAGTCTATATTTCATAGACATCCTCCTCTATATAACACAATTATTAAAAATTAAATACAACAATAGAATCACAAAAAAAAAAATAAAATAAATTGGAGAAAATTAAAAAAAAAAAATTAATTTAAATTAATTTTTCCAGAATTAAATATTGATTTTACTTTTGCTAAAAAAATTATTATAACTCTAATATTGTCTGTAGATTATCATAAAAATTGAGAATAATTATAAAACAAAAAATAAACTAATAAATAAAAATCCTAAAACATTTTTTATTCATCATGAAAAAAAAAAAAAAAATTCCTTCTCTAATTCTTCTACCATTAATATTCTTATTGATAAATTAATTGTAACGTAATTTAATTTAAATCTGCATTTATAAAAACTTCCAAATGACTTAACAAAAAAAAAATATGTAAATAAATAAATAAATAAACAAAGACAAGTAAAAGTTTGGCAAAAGAATGAGCGTGATGGCAGGGTCAGTGGTTCGTGTGGCGCCTCATTCTCTCACCCCTTTATTATTTTTTTTCTTTCAACAAACCCAGTTGCGGGGGTGTATTGGAAGGACTTGCAAAAGGCGAATGGTAGAATGAGAAAGTCGGAGAGAAAGGAGTAAAGAGGGTTGGTTGGGCGTGAGGGATTTTGGCTTTCACTGAGAATCCAGAGTATCCACACGGAAGAGACCGCGTAGCGAGCGCGCGAGAGATATTCTATATTCTCGGGTGTATGTGGGTGGATTGAGAGAGGAGAGAGTGTACCAGCAGCCAGTGCGTCGTCAGCCTCCGTAACGTTCCGATCTAACTATCGACGCTCGCGTTTACATTTTTATTGTACATAAAAAATAAAATAAAATAAAATAAATAAATTTATATAAAATTAAATTTATATTGTAGTTGCATTTAAATATTTATATTTAAATTTTGTTTATGGATATAGATAAATACACGTGTTTATATTATTTGTATATTTTTATTTACAATCGTTGATAGAATAATTTTATTTATTTTTATTTTGAATTTTTTTATTTTTAATTAAAGATATTTTAGTTTGATTTCTTCTTTGTGATTTTTTTTTTTCTTGTTTTTTATTCAAGTTTATCGCGTTATTGTGATATTATTATTGAGTGGGGGGTGGAATAAAATGGCGAAAATTTAATCTAAAGGATGAGTAAACGGTTTGTATTTAAAAAGTTTTTGTGACAAACTTTTGCAATTTCGCGCGCTGTATCACGAAGTAAATTTAATGTATAGTCAATATTTAATTGTTTATTCGCGGAATATTGTGATGGAGTGTTTATTTAATGATAATTAAGACGGAAAACGTGAATGGAGTGTGGAAAAAAATTAAAACAATGAGGTAAATATAATTTTTTTTTGAAAGAAATTGAAAAATATTTTTTTTTTTTCTTGTTAATTTAATTTTTATGGATTTTTTTTTGGATGATAAATCGATAATGGTCGTCACAGAGTTCGATGATGACCTCTTTCATTTTTCCCATATGTACTATATAGTATATATATCGATAGAAAGCAATTAAATGAACATGGTCTAGCTGACTTCCTGTGCCATCGAGGCAATTTGGTCGATACTACTTCCGCAAGCTTCATCGCTCTTCATACTCGAGACAGAAAATTTACTCACTCTACCAAGAGAATATTATCATTGACTTGGAGAACTTTAACCCTCTTTATCAATCGAAAAATAACAAATAGGAATAATATAACAAAAAATGTAGAGAAAAAAAATTAATAATAATTCAAAAAAAAATTTTCTCCTGATTGAAAATTAAAAAATTTTCTTTTTGGGCTACAAATAATATAAAATTTGTTCTAAATCCATAGTAATTAAAGCCCTCTCTTCATAACTCACAATATAATAAATATAAATAATAATATAAAATATAAAAAATAATTTAGAAATAAAAAAAAATTTTTCTTCACATTAAAAAAATTAAAAATAATTTTTTTTAAAGCACAAAAATTATTCCAAACAAATATTAATAATCTAAAATGAATATTAATATTACTCAAAATAAATATTAATCATTAAAAAATAATTTTTAATCGTCTAAAAAATAATTTTTTTAAATATAATAAATTTACTAGTTTTAAATAAATATTTTTTTTTTTTGTGTAGATAAAAATGTCTAATGCTATGCAATGAATTTATTTAATCCATTAAATATTTATTTATCATTGTATAATTATAAAAATAATAAATATTTTTTATTAAAATTTTTTTTTCTTTATGCAATATATTAAAGTGCGTTTCATAGTGTGGACTTGCATTTTAATGGCGCAATTTCCAGCTACTTTTCAGCCCTCATTATTACACCGACCGTAAAATGGCCCAGGGGCCAAATGGATGGTAAGGGTTCAAGGGGCTACAAAAAAAAAGCATCATCCTCACGACGTGTCCGGTAATTTCATCGTGAACTCCTGGCACGAGTCTTCCTATATATTCACCACGCTTATCCGCTTAATATAAGTGCACCATAACCGGTTGCAAGACGAGAGAATTGCATATAGGCCGTGAATACAGTGTGAAAAAAAATATATACATATAAAAAATGCCTTTTAACCTTTAAATTTTGTATATTTTTATATATTTTTTGTTCGTTCATCGGCGTTTAAAATTACTTTTCAAAGTTTTATTTTTATTTTTATTATAACTTCAAAACTTTTATTTTTTCTATCGACAAGAAAATTATCTACGGAAAACGCCACTGCTTTCAGGAGAAAAAAAATAAATTAAACTTGATTAGAAGATAACAGAAAAAAAAGAGAAAAAAAAATATGATGATGAATAAATAAAAGTTTAGATAATTTTTTTTTCTTTTTGTAAGAGAAATTGAATATTCATGAATTAATAATTCATCACTAGTCGACTGTTTAAATAGCCTACAGCTATAAAAATTATATAAACAATTGCAAAGTTGTTTATGAGTATAGATGTGAAATTAAAGACAATTGGAGAAATTAATTTCACAAAATAATGAGAAAAGTTTAAAAAATTATTTTTCTTTTATTGTGGTAAATAAAAAAATTAAAAGTTTGATAACTTTTCCAATGATTCCACGAGTAATTAGCAATGGTGGAAATGAAAATCGATAAACTATTGACTTGAAAACTCGCGATATTAACAAAGAGAAAAAAAAAAAAGAATGTTTTATTTTATTTACGATTATTTTTATATTTTTATTTTTCATTCCTTTCATTGAAGTTAAACATCCAGCAACTGACAATTTGTGAATTTATCAGAGGGTGCATGTTGTGGTGAAGATACATATGGAGGACGTGTATGTATAAAATGCGAGGAAAATAGAGAAAATATATTTACTGAGTATTTTTCGTTTGAGAATAAAAAAAAAAAAGAATTTTTCTTGCTCTCGTTCGATGAAAATCTTTTATAGCTCTCGACTGGAATGGAATAAAGAGAACAAGATAGTTTTGTGACAGAGTCCAAGGCGATAGGAAAGAAGACAACACAAGGGTGAAAAACCCTTACGTGACTTTTTCATAGTACAGTCCATTTAAAAATTAAATTTTACTATTCCCAAATTATCAACGATCATTTAAAAATTATAAAAATTATTCTTATAACGTTAAAATATTAATGATCGCTGTATTTATTCATGTTTGTTCATTAATTGCGAAGCGAATGACTAAAAGAAACAATAAAAAAAAATATATACACACGTGGTAAGTGAATAAATAATTAAATGTCTGGAAAAAGTTAAATGTGAAAAAAAAATTAACAATGCGGGTTTAACTTTTCTTTCCTAAAAAGAATTTATATATCGCAGGGTATTTTTTTCTTTTTGTGGATAGACCCGCACAAGCATCACAGGTGGTTGATCCAACCCCCCGTTGCCTTTTGTCCATCTGACTCTCATCGTTTTATCCAATACAACTTCTGTGTATTTTATTTTTCCTTCACTTAATTTTTTATTTTTCTTTCTGCATCAAAAAAAAAAAATTCGCATAAAATTTAAAATAAAAAAAAATTCTCATCACTGCATGGCTTTTACATGCTTTTTTACTCTCTATTTTTCTTCCCTTCAACCTCGGAAAGGAAATAAAGCGACAGAGGCGAGAGTAAAGAAGCAAAAAAAAAAAAATAAATCAAGAAACCAGAGATTTTTTTTTACTCTTTTCTGACACTCAACTCAAGAATTTTTTTATTTTCCCCATCATCCCCGTCACCTTCATGACATTCCGAGGGGTTGGACATTTGTAATCCACTCATTGGACAAGATTAATTTTTTTGACGGACAATGAAAAGAAATAAAAAACGAAAAAAAAAAAAAAAATAAAAAAGTAAAAACATTTTTTTTTATCTGTCTACATTTGTTCATGATAAAAAAAAATTTTTTCTTTCCTTTATTTTCAGGACATTGGCACACTACCCCAGGGGGTGATAGTTTCCAACCCCTAATCCGTCCGAATTTTATCGGGGTTGGATTTGCCTATACACATTCACAAAATGACTCACGTTGCATATGTGAAAATACTTTCGGATAAAATGAGAAAAATTTGCGAGACATTTTCCGCGAATTCCTTTTTTTATCTCGGACTTTAACAAAACGAAGAATAAAGAATGACATTTTTGTCCAACGATCGTTTTATCATCCCCAAAGAATGAAGAAAAATATTTTTGTCTACAAAAACTAAAAGATCTTCATCATCACTAGAAAATAAACGCGCCCTCGGCGCCATTTTTATCTCACCATTCGACAAAAATTTTTTTCTTCCTTCTATTCCTAACCCACCATTCTCTCACCCCCATATTCATTCATTCATTCATTCATTCATTCAAACAAATTATCATTTGTTTCCAAAAACAAAAAAAAAATTGATTTTTCTCTCAGAATTTTTTTCTTGCCAAGTCACTCTTTATTTTTTAGTTCGACGCCCTTAAGAGTTATATATTCGTACAACTTGTCCCATGGGCGATGTTCTCAGACTTTTATATGGCATCCCTTTTACGACCTGGTGAAAAGAAACTCCAATATATATACATATATACACGTGTATAAATGCGGTACAGTAAATACGAAACGACTTTGTCTGTACTTCGAGATTCAAGACTCTTCTTCAACAGTTGAAGAAAGAGGAAGAAAAAAAATTCACGCGATCTTTCAACCCTCCTTTCTTCAGATTAAATCCACAGCTCCTATTTCCAAAGAGAAAAAAAAAAGAAAAAGAAAAAAACAGAAAGAAGAAAAAAAAAAAGAAAATTCTAATAAAATATATATCTAAATCTTCAATCGAACATGTAATATTTTTTTTTTCTTACACCATCACTTCTACAGTTGAACAAAAGAGATAACAATTTGCAAAGAGAGGAAGAAAAGTAGAGGAAGATGAAGAAAAAAAAAGAAAAATATATAAAAGAACGAAAGATCCGTCGCCATTATGTCCTAACGACTATCGTAAGTCTTAAAGGGTGGATAAAAGAGGGTATATTCATCCCTCACTACGAATTCTAACATATACCAACTCAACTTGACTCTATTATTCCATACTTACAACATAAAAAATAAATATAAATTTATATCATTTTTTATTTTTGTTAATTTTTATTTTTTTATTTTTTTTTTATTAGGGAATAATTATGATTAATTGGTTTATTTCACTTGGGTTAATAATTTTATATACTTGTGTATGTGCACGAGGGTGGAGTTGAGTGTGTGCAAGTGCAGGAGAGTCGATATCAAGTTTTGAGTAATGTAAACTTCATTTATATGACAAAGTTTAAGTTTCCAAGTTTATCAGTTTCCTGATATTGAATATATGTATGAGGACGATTGGTTAATAGAGTTGATGGATAGTGAAAGACAAAATATATATGTGTGTCTGGCAGTTGAAACATTTGACGTTCAATTTAATAATATCAATTATTATATTTATTGATCCTAATAATTATTTTTAATTAAAACAAAAATCAAATTCTAAATGTAAATATCAATTTTTTTAACCTCATTATAAACTATTCCACAAATATACAAACGCTTTAAATTTTCAATCGAAATGTTTCTCAATATAGAAAAGAGAAAAATAAAATTTTCTATTCATTAATTAAATGAAAAAAAAAAAAATTTCTGAATATTTAAATGATAATATTTTATCGAAAAAATTATCCAACATATTTTACATTATAATATAAAATAAAAAATAAATTTTCTACATTTTTTTTCATTAATTAATTCCCCTCCCCCTCCCTAAATATTTTAAATTTTATATTCAATTCATTTTACGTAATTATGAGTTATTTAATTGCCTCGAATAACCTACGAGAATCTTTAATTAATATTCGTGTACAAAGCTGTTTCTGTAGCGAATTTTCAACGATTAAATTTCCACCTAATTTAATTCAATAATTTATCTACACATGTACAAATACAAATTAACAAAAGAAAAAAAATAAAAGCTCAGAATTATAAATATAAAGATAAAATAATTTACAAATAAATAAAAAAGAAAATAAATTTGTAATAAAAATTTTTGTATTTTTCTTAAATGTGAATTTATCTTTTTCTTTTTCTTTTATTTTTTTATCTTTTTGTTTTTATGAATTATATATCAATGTATATGTACATTGTACATGTATAGATGAATTAAGAGAGTCGACAATGTGAAATTATGGTTGGATGAATGGTATGATGATGATGATTATTATTTGACGATGATTTGTGAAAGACGTGCAGTGGCCTGTGGCAAGTTTTAATTATAATTCACTGCTGACGAGTTTTACACCTCGGTCTCGTTAACTGCCCCCTCATTATTCGTCTCTCGCATCAACTACCCCTGACGATATTTGCCCTTGCATTATATATTTTATATATATTTTTTTCTCTCCATTTTCCATTAACTCATTAATTAAATTTTATTTAGATTTTTTTTTTTTTAATTTTATTTATATTCCACTTTATTTTATTTTTTAATTTTTTTTTTCACTGATGTATAATATTATTTAATGATTAATTCTATCAAAGGGTTGTTTTGTGTGTCTTTATTTAGCGTTAATAAACGAATAATGTTATTGATTTGAATTTAGTTTACGATGGGAATTATTTGATTTTAATTATAAATTTCGTTGGAAGAAAATTAATATTATATTAATATTGTTTTATGACTTACCCTTCCAGATGTCACGATGAAGGGATGGAGGGTGGCGTCAGGCGGGAATTCACGGTCAATCAAAGACTGAAATATTTCAAGAATTATTAAACAAGTGTTTATAATTAAATAAAATATTTATAAAATAAAAAATAAATTAATACAAATTAAATTGAAGAAGAAAATTCTTTATCAAATTTTTTTTTCCGGTCAATGCATCGAAGGAATTTAATCGCCCACAGCCAAAATACAGGGATGATTTTCCAAGAAAAACATCTGCTCATTTCAAGAAAAATATTACACGGTAAAATAATATTTGTTTTCTTATTAAAAAAAAAAATGTTATTATTAATTTTTTTTTTATTTTATCCCTCAAAAATTTTATTTTTCCAGTCAAGTGGAAAATGCCGCGGTGGATTTCAAAGATAAACGAAGTCACCGCACTGGCGAAAGAAGTGGAAGAAAATTTTTTATAGCAATAAAAAAAAAAATAATTTAGAAGAAAGAAAAAATAAATATAAATATTTAAATTAATATAAGAAATTTCTTCGTTATAAAAAAATAATGATTGAACATCAGCCACCGACATTATTGCCACCGGCATTAAATAACAGTAGCTGTTGGCCCGATGGATCAACAAAATTAATTTGGACAACACCTGGACCTGGTCAATTAATTCGTGCTGCATTAATTTTTTTTCTAAGCCTTGGAATATTATTTGCAAATTTACTTGTTATTTGCGTTATAAATAGTCGTCGTTACAGCAAATATATTCATGCTCAAGTAAATTCCATCAATCAATCAATCAATCCAAATAACAAATGATAAATATAATAATTTATCAATTAATAAATCAAATTATTAATTCATTAATTTTATTTCACAGCCAAAATATTTATTGACAAGTTTAGCGAGTAATGATTTGGCTATCGGAGTTTTGGTAACGCCATTTGGATTTTTACCAGCTGTCTATGGATGTTGGCCATATGGTGAAGTCGTTTGTCAAATTCAGGTAATTAAAAATAACAAAAAAAAAATCCACAAGAATTTATTTTCTTACTAAATAATAATTTCTCCAGAGACTTTTCTTTGATAAAAAAGTTTTTAAAATATCTTCAACAACACAGAATTAATTTCTCCAGACGCCACATAATATACATACATAAATACAACCCTCATTTCCCAAGAGAAAGTTGTCTTTATAATTAACCCAAAACAATAAATAAAATACAATTAAAATAATTATTTCCCTAAGTAAAAATATATTTTTTTTTGTTTATTATATTGTTTCATTTTCAATTTTTATTCTTCTTTTACTTTCAGTACTAGCATTTGTTTATATTTATTTAAAGTTTGTTAACAAAGTCCATGAAACTGATATACAAATATATAAACAAACAAAATAAACAATGAAAATTCGTGAAACAAAAATGAATAATATTTATATTTTTACTTTTATTTTTCTCGAATTTCACAAGGTGAAATCCAACGCCAGTAGATTCTCCCGATGTTTGGTCAGACAAAACATCCTTTATAAACACAAATATACATACAATATATATATATATTCAGTTGGAAGTGAGAGAATATGGCGGAAGCTATATGTTTCAACGAATTCGTTTCAAGGACGTGTTCCGTTTCCGCTTTATGAACATACATTTACCCGGATATCGGAATTTTCCTTTATTTTTTTTTTTATATTTTTTTATTCCCTTCTTTTAACATTTTGGCAAACGGCCAAAAATTTAAATCGTGTGAAATAAATAAAATAAAATATTAAAGTGTCAGTTAGTAGAGAAAATATTAAAGTATAAAAATAAATAAATAAATAAATAATATAAATGGTGTTGATGAATTATCCTGGCACTGTCACACACTTGTTAATGGACTAAACTAATTCGCAAAGGGAATTTCACTAGTTTGTAATATACGTATGTGTTGGACATTTGTAAACTCTCTGCCTGTGTTTTCACATAACATATATGAGCACACTAAAATGTAAATGGCAAGAGGGCAGCAAATCGCAATTAACCATTGGCCACATTCAATTATCGATGCAATAGACAAGAAAATAATTTTCTAATTTGTTAATTACAATTTTAAAAAATTTTTAATTTTTAATTTAATTTTTGTGTTGATTTTTTTGCTTTTATTTTGGTTAATTATTTTTATTAAATTAAATATATATTATGCTTGATTAGATTTATTTATATTTATATTTATATTTATATTTATTTTGAGAATCGTAAATTAAATAAAATATTTATTTTCTCTTATTATTTCTATTATTAATTTTCTCAAAATTCCAAAACGTTTTCTACATTTTCCAAGAACAACTTTTGTATTCAGCAAGCAAACAAATAAAAATAAAAAAATCCTCGTGAAACAACAGTTCTTAAAATATTCAACGCAAATAAAACATTGTAGTAAACGAGCTTAATATAATTTTAACTTGGTATTTCTATTCATTACAGGCATTATTGCGTGGTGCATTGACACAACAAAGTGCTGTTATACTCGTGTGCATGGCAGTGGATCGATACGTTTGTATGTTACACCCACATCGCTATCATCGACATTCATCGAAGAAAGTAAGTAAAATTAATTGACTTTTATCGAAAGATCATTAAAATAATTAACCAAAAATTAAATCACACAAAAATAAATAAAATATATGAAATTATTTTATTTATCCATGTATTATTTTTTTTACTTTCTGTTAATATTTATGACGTTGTATGAAATATTTATGGCAATGTTGCAGACATTTAAAAGCGTTGAATATAGTAACTTAAAAATATATCACTACGTTATGTGGATGGAAACTGTCAGATATATTTTTTTTTTTACATTTTTATTCCTATATTTGATTTTCTTTTTTTCTTCCGTTCACATTCCCTTTTTTTTTCCTTCTTCTTCTTTATTTTATCTAGATTTTTCCCTCCCATTTTTTATTTCTATTTATTTTTTTCTATGCATCGCCTCAAGAGACAGATAAATAATTTATCCAGTTTTGTTATTGATCGGAAGTGACTCGGTCGAGTAGAAATTATGGGAAAATTATCCGACAACCTTAATAGTAAAATTACATTAAGCCCCCAAGTTTATCCATTTATCAAGTACAGTAGTAAATAAAATAAACAAAAATTGAATTGAATTTAATAACGAGAAAAAAAAAAAAAAAGAATTTTTGTTCTTCCAAATCAAACTTAAAAAACGAAAAATAAACAAATAAAATTCAATATTTATTTTCATTCCTTTAGACTCGTCAAAACACATCATAATATATATGTTTTCGATGGGAAATCGCAAGAGCTTTCAAACGCTCACATAATTTCAAATAAAATTCCAATTCTTGTCACTTTAAAGTTATTCTAAAGTCAAACAAATAAAAAAGTCCAAAAATATTCTCATGGGTTATATATGAATGGGAATTGTCTGTGTGACATAAATGTTTGACCCCAATGTATCAAATCTACCCCCTAGTGGTTATCAGACAAAATGCCAAGTGCATATGATATGATAGTTCCAACATATATACAAGTATTATTGTATATGTATATGAAATAGTATAAATTCACCTATTTACTTTCGTCGCTACTACTCAATGTCGTGCAATGTGTTTCCGGCCATCCAAAAGCTTCTCTTCCGCTTTAAACCATCGACCTCATTGCCATAATATATATGAAAAGTCAGTGGGTGAGAGGGTGAATGTAGTACTTTTGTAATAAAAACGAGGGGGATTTGATGGTGCGTTAAAATGCAAAACGAAAGAGTGAACAATTTTAACTAACTGCATACTAAACGATTATTGCTCTTGACTTTTTGATACGTCCGTAATATTCCTCTTCAACTAATTAACCATTCACTTCATTCGTGAAGAAAAAAAATATATAAAAGAGACGAGCAAACAAAAAAAAAAATATAATTAATCCACTTCAAGTCACTTGAGGTGTAAAAACATTTTCATTTTTTTTTTTTTTAAATATTTTTTTTTATAGGTTTCTGTTGGTTTAAACGAAATTTATGTAGAGAGATTTTCGATAGGAAATCGCACGAGCTATCAAATGGTGCTATTGATAATTGCGAAATATTTGATTGTCGAGGGATAAATTGAGGATTAAAATAGAGAGAATTGTTGATGGTGTTGTTGGATAATTTTTGTTTTTAAAATATTGATCATCGTTTGATTTATTAATTAATAAATTTATAACGAATGTTATTATGATTTGGATTGAATGAGAGAAGATAATATAGTTCTAGAAAGTAAAGAAATAAATTTCACTCAGCGTTTATTTAATAGTTGAATGTGCTTTTAAACCCTAACGAATTGCTGAGTCACATCACTTCATTCACTACCACATAATTTCCCACTCTATATCGTACATCTAATCGACAATTAACCCGTATTACACAATTTAATTATCTCCCTAATATCTATTAAAATAGTATAATACTCGTCGTAATCCCATAACATAAATAAAAATAATTAAAGAGAAATTTAAAGAAGAAAATTAACAAATAATAATTTTTTTTCTTATCTTTTTTTTCTTCTTTTATTTTTTTCTTCAATCAATATTTGATCTCCGGTTTTACCAATGGACTAAACGGGATATTATAGTGACAAAATCATATTGCGGTTACACAATCTATCGTCTATTTCGCACAATCATCCAAAATATTCCCCACGTTCAATAATTAATCGAACAATCAACAATTAAATTCTAAATTACCATTCGATAAATTCGACACATTTTCACATGTCAATTTGTTGGGTTATTTTATCGTTCCAAGTCGAAATTCTACCAAAAGAATTATTATCCACGTCTTTACTCGCTCGTTTAGAAGAGTTAAAACCCAAGATAGAATACTCGTAAAAATATCCCGATAACGAAAGGAAAAAAATGCTTACTCTTTGCTATAAAGAAAAATCTTTAGCTCCTAAATTTTTTTCTACTCGTGTTGAATATTTAACACAATTTTATAAGCATTTTCCCATATATTTAAAAAGCAGTTTACCCATTCAAGTATTTAAATCTGATAAATTATCTCAACAAAATAAAAAAAAAAATTTTTTTACAGAAAAAAAAAAGAGTAAACTCACAAATAATAATTTTTTTTTCCCCTTCTATGACAGTATTACATGCGTCAGGGGTGCATGGCAGTCATGTCAACAACGTGGATAGCAAGTGTTGCAATTTTTGGCAGTCTTGTATTACCAAGTGGCGGTTACTACTTCAATGGTTCAGGTTTACTTGCATGCGATCCATTTTTCGCTCGTGCATCGTTCAGGTAATTATAATAATCACAATCACACACCTATATAATAAAACAAAATGAATTAATATAAAATAAAATATGATAAATTAAAATAAAATAAAATAATTATATGAATTAAAATGATTTTAAAAATTTTTTTCTAATTTTTTAATTTAATTTTTCTTTGTGTAAATAGAATTCTTGCCTGTTGCTGCTTTTATTTTCCAACAACAATGGTATTAATGTACTGTTATGGCTCAGCATTTCATGTAAATAAATTACGATTGAAACGAGTCGTTTGTGTTAATACACCGGAAGTAGTTGCAAGTGGAAATATTGAAACAGTGAGTAAATAAATGAAGAATTTTAATAAATTTTAATAATTTTAAATATTTATAATTTTGTAAATAAAAAATTTTTATTTGTAAGTAATGTTATTCGTGCTTTCTTTTTCGTTTTATTTAATATTACTCGACTGCTTTGATATCTCGTGTATTGAATGCAAACATGATATAATATTCTTATCGAATTTTCTCATCGTAATATTGTCAAAGTTGTCAAAGTTTCTCACTTGACTTCTGTTGTTCCATTATCTACGTCAAGCCCCATCAAAGCTCCCTATGTAACTAACTCATCAGAAATTCTAAACTCATCGAACCCCATCAAAATTACGATAACAAAAATTGATGAATAAAAAATATATTTTTTTTTTTTTTTCATTTTCTTAAACGAATGAAAAATTCATTCTTTTTCTATTTTAAATTATATATGCACTTGTGCTTTACATTCACATTATTATTTTGACAGATAGGGAGATAGATACAATACAGTAAAGCACTTACTTTTCACCCCATTAAGCTTTGGTGCAGTTTTTCGATAGAGAGCTTCGAAGATAGAGATAAAAATATATAAAAAAAAAAGAAAAAAAAAAGGAAATAAAATGATCTCTTTTCTCTTTGCTCATCCGTGATGGAAAAAGGCGAAAGCTCCACGATTGCATGTAGAAAATGCTTCAATCCTATCGGTCGAATTGCATTTATCCATTTTCACTTTTTTTAAATCTCGATATGGAAAAAAAAATAACTGAAATAAAATAAAATAAAATGTTAAATTGAATAAAATATAAATTTTATATAAAGAATATTAGAAATAGAATAGAAAGTAAATGAAAACTATGATAATTACCAGTATGTAAAGAAGTAACAGAAGATGAATAAAAAATAAAATGGAAGAAGAAAAAAATGAAGAGAGAGTAACGATGTTGAGGGCAAAGTCGACCATCGATTATTTGATTTACGATTTTTCCTTCATCCACTTAGTTAACCGTAGTCTAGAAATACATGTATATATCCACCTCCACACATATACATATATGTATACAGCTAACTATTTTTTCCCTTCCTCTTCTTCATTCTCTTCCATAAACCCTTTGTGTTGCGGCAATTGAAATGCCGTGAAGAATAAAATTGAGCAAAGTAGGAAAAAAAAATGAAAATAAAAAAAAAAAACTTTCAGTCTCTTTTTTTTTTCATTTCTATTCACTATTCAATATTGATTCAGACGTATTTTCTATTTTCCTATTTGTCTGATGGCTCGTTCTGAAAAAAAAAAAACAATAAAAGATTACAATTCTGAGGTTTAAATAATTTTTCTTGTTATATTCCAGAGTGAAAAATAAAAAAAAAATAATTTATACAGTATTATTTGTCAAGGTCTTTTTACGTTCTTTGTTTTAGATGTCTTTTTTTTTTGTTGAGTGTGTATAGAACAAAAAATTATATTAATTTCCATATTCTCGGGAGTTTATGATGAATAAGCGGAAGGAAAAGAAAAAAAAAACGTGACAAAACGTGATAAAGAAAAAGGGCATGAGTGAGAAAATAGATAGAGAATAGAGAGAAAGAGAAAATACAGTTGTACGGATAAGCTCATGAAAATTCATGCAAGCTCACACGCTCCAATTGTATGACTATCAGTTGGGCTTTCATAGTCTTGTTGGCACCCACTTCTAACACGCTCATCCGCAATCATTCCCCTTTTATATTTCACATAAATATAAACACAAATTCCCTATGCAATTAAATATATTCAGGACAAATTATTTTTTTCAAGTAAATTAATGTCCCATAATTTACGCAAGATTTCTAATATTGTCAACGTATTATTTATTGCGTGAATTATGGGACACGATTTATTATTTTTTTTTTTTTCATTTTTATAAACTCAATAAAGCTCCAAATATTTCAAAGAAACTTCAACAAAGTTTCTAAATATCTACAGAATATGCAAACCAAATATAAAATATCCTCAAACTATCAGTCCTGAATATATAAATATTTGCTTTGTTTTTATATTTATAAATCTACTCTTATAATTTTTTTTTTTCTTATTTTTTATTGTTGTTTGTATAATGATAGAATTTTGTTCACTCAAGACACGTATTATATTATTTTTTTTTCAAATATAAAAATACTTTTATGTAATATTGAATTTTTTTTCTCTTCATTTCTTATTTCATTCCATTCAAAATTCATTCGTGGAATATTTTATTTACTCTATACATATATACATATATATTTAATGTTATCTCATGAGTGATCCTCAAACTATTTTTATTCATATTCTTTCCTACATGCAGATATAAATACCACTCTTGTATGCACATAACAAATGATGTCATTTTTTACTTTTTTTCTTTAGCTTCGTTCAGCATTTTCTCTCTACAACCTTTTTGACAAAGTTTTATCTCACAACAATTCAATTTTCATTCATAAAATATAGATTTAATTCAATATAAAATTATTTATCTCTTTTATATTTTACAATTGAATTTTATTTATTTATTCTCATTCGTCTTTTATTATTTAAATTCAAATGAAAATTCGTTACATAAAATTGCACGAGACTAAAAGCTTTTTTGGATATGTCCAAAGGGCTTTTAGTTTTAATTTTAAATTGAATTAAATGTTTTACTTTAAGCATAAGAGAAAATAGAAATAGAAGAAGAAAAAAAATTGTACTTTCAATTAAATATTTTTTATGATTAAATTAATTTACGATATTTTAAAGAAAATTTTAATAGTTATTGTGTTACTTTTTTGTTCAGTTGATGGCGCATGAAAGACGATTGTCCACTTCTGCATCAAGAACAATGGCAGCTATGAGTTTAGGGTTCATAGTAATGGTAACACCATGGACTATTCAGGAAGTTGTGGTTGCATGTACTGGAAGTAAACCACCACCTTTTCTTGATTTTCTTGCAACGTGGTTGGCATTATCTAACAGCTTTTGGAATCCATTTCTCTACTGGCTTCTCAACAATCATTTTCGTCGCATTTCACGTGAACTTCTCTACACAAAGGTTAATTTAATATAAATAATAATAAAACAATAATAAAAAAAAAAAATCAAGTAAAAAATTTAATTTTTTTTTGTCAATTAATTATTTTTGATTCTCAAATGTTGTCCAATAATTATTTGTTTGTTCTAGTTACATTATTTAATTTTCCTTTATACGATAAACTAAAGTAAAACGAAATTTATAAACTTTTTCGTTTTATTTCTCTGAAATAAATTGCGCGACGAGGAAAAAATATTTGCAAGTCCAACGTTGCGCTTCGTTTCACGTTACCCAATGTAGTTTCTATTCCTACACAACTGGCTTAACATTACTCCTGATTTACGAGACAGGCGACAGCGAATAACAATAAAAAATACAAAAAAAAAAAAATATACATATAATATTAAAGTAAAAATGATTTTATATAAAATAACATAAAACAATTCCTAATTCAACTTTCGTCTATTAAATAAAATAAACTAATAAATTAAATTCACCTCATTTATTTCCCTCAAGATTTTATGCAAACGCCTGCCTTTGGGCACCAAACAAAGCTGCTGTGCTACCAGCACAGGTGGACTGGATGTTTGTAGCATTGGTGGATTCGATTTATCAGGTAAAAAAAAAAAATAAAATAAAAAAATAAAATTGTTCTTTCGCATTTTTTTGTTAATTTTGAAAATAATTCTTTCATCAGGTATGGATCATTGTTCCATGGATCGTTGTTCCATGGCTCGTTGTTCAACTCCATCATTGGTGACGCCGCCACTGCCATGGGAATTGTCAGTGCAAAATGGAATTGTTAATGAACAAATGACTACGTGAGGTAGAGACGCCGCCACGCAAACTGATGATTATTTATCAAATGAAGATTGCAGTTAGTATTGCATGGCGGCATTACCAACGACATCAACATCAACTGCAACAACACGACAGCAATTGATTATACATGATAATAATTATTACGATTATGATTATTATCATCATTATCATCGTTATGAAGGACAATTAGAATTAATAATTCCAAGTAATAATAATAATAATAATAATAATAATCAACGAAGAGGTTACTCATGGTTTGAAAGCCTTCCTGACCTCATATGCGATGTTGATTCAGTGTAAAATCCAATCATAACTTGTTTCTTTCTCTTCATGGCTATGTAATGTGGTAATTAATGAAGGAAAATTGGTCATTTTTGTGGTTATGTAAGACTCTGATCAATCGAAATTGATTTTGGCGTGTTGAAAGGAGAAACATTTTGCTCATCATAAAGTCGAGTCGATTGACAACGTCCCTAACCTAAGTCATAACCTAAAATTAAAAGTTAACAAAAAATGAATAAAGAAATGAGATATTGTTAATGAATTATTGTCGATGCAACAAGAGAATAAATCACTGCCTCTCGATTGAGTAAAATTTCTCGCTGATGAGCACAAATAAAATGAGAAACATAATTAATATAGAAGAAAAGATTATAAATAAATGAATGTATATCGATTATATATACATTTTGTTGGTTTAATGGGTGAATTGTATGAAAGAAAATTTATTTACCGGTGTTAAATTGTTTCTGGGCATTTTTTTGAGCGTCTAAAAGAGAATTTTCTCCGCCATTTTGTTTCATGTTTCGTGTTCGGGCTTCGGGTAGACTCGCGACATGGAATGGCGGATATTGGAACGCGCGAAATTCAAATTTTGTTTAGTAGTGATAAAGATTTCTTCCATACCGACAGTCTGTAATAAAGTAATGTATAGAAATTAGTTATCAATTGAGGATTGTAGATAATAGAAAAATATTCAAAAATATTGGATTGAATTTAGAAAAAATTATTTCATTGAAATCGAAAATATTTAAATAATTTTATTATTAGATGGAATAAAGATTTTATTTTATTGATTTGACGTTGTTAGAATTGGAATAAATAAATTGAATAGTAATTTCAATTGTTCTAGAGTGGATTATGTCAATATAACAATTAATGCAAATAAATAATTTAATTATAAAAATTTTTATAATCGCACAAAAAATTATTAATCTGTTTCAATTGTTTTATTGAATTCATATTATTCAATTAATTAATCTTTAGTATTTTATTCCAATTTTTTCAATCTCGAATAAACAAAATAAAATATTTATTAAATTTATTTTCAATTAATTCATTTTTATTTTCATTCTTAAATTAAAATTTTTTTTTCGAGTTTGATAAATAAATAAATATATATAAGATTGATAAATGGGCCAATAATGTTATTAACAATTGCTGTAGGAATTAATTAATTAATAATTATGATAGTAATTGTGCCATAGTAGATCTATGGTTTTATAAATATATGCAAATATAAATTATTGTAATAATTGTTTATGTCAAAAGAAAAGAATGAAAAGAAAGAGAAATAAAAATAAAATTTCAAAAATAAAATTAATTGGCTTGAAAATAATTATTTGTGTAATTAGTTTTTGTTAATTGTTTGTTTGATAGATTTTTTTTTTCCATTTTGTGTTTTATTTTAATATACAATACATTTTTTTCCTTTTTTTTTTGTTGTTGTTATAGAAATAATTGTATTTTTATTATCTTGTATTCATTTTTTTTATGTATATCATAATTGAAATTTTTATACACAGATTCCAAACTTTTTTTTTTTCACATTAAATAATTTTTTTTTTTTTTCATCTCTTTTCTGTTTTCCATTCTTTTATTATTCGCATTACAAAATATTTTGCGTTATCATTCGCACACATACATGTACACATGATTTCATACACAATTGAATGCAAAAATGACGATAAAAAATAAAATTAAATATTAATTATAAATTTTTATCGTTTTCTCTTTTCACTTCATTCTAATTTTAATTCTCTTTTTCGTTATACTTTGGGTTGATTATATTTAATATTTAATACTTCTCGACATGTCTGTTTTAAAAATGCATTCATTGGAATGTAAATATTGCAATTATAAATAATTAAAATACGTATTTAAATTGTATAATTAATATAAATGAAAAATTTGAGGTTAGAAAATATTGTGACGTTTTTACTTTGTGTTTTTCATTATTATTTTAAGTTTCTTTTCTCTACTTTTTCGTTTAAACATTTGTTCCTTATTGTTAAATCAATTCAAACAAATTAACTGATAAAAAAAATACCTCATCTATCATTTATAATAATACGTAGTTAAATATTTACAAAAATTTATTCACGAAAGTGATTAAAATGCCCCTTCAAATCTCACAGTTATCAATAATAAAATCAACAATTAAAAATTCGATATTATTTTCATATTCTGCTTCAATTATATCACAATCATCCTCCGCACAATTTAAAATTGTTCGAATATATCAATTCAACATTCCAAATACATTAAAAATTATTTCAATCAAGTTCGTAAATTAATTTAAATAAAAATAATTGAAAAACTGAATGAAAAATTTATCACACTCGCAATTTTTTCCTCAATCTGGCAATGATATTATTTATATTTATATATTAATTCTATCCATTTAATAAACTATTTACAGCAGATTATTTGTTCGTTATTATTATCATCATCCATTATTATTATAATTAATTAAATCTAAAATCTAAATTCTTTGATAATTTTTTTTCTCTGTTTAAATACCTGAACCTACGAAATTTTAATAATTTTCATCATATTTTGCTGCATTCATCATTGCAATTTACGTTTATCAATCGTTCCCAATTATTTATTCATTTAATTATTCTATTCATCATTTACTTAAATTCTATTTATATATTTATATTTATTTATTTTCATAATTAATATATTTATCGATATGACTTTATGCATTCAATGTTTTATTTTTTTTTTGCATTCATTGCAATTAAATATGTATATTAAGTAATATTTATAAATAAATGCCGACAAGCCAAAAAAAACATCACAGGAAACACCACGTGAAATAAATCAATGAATTCAAAAATGATTTTAAAAAAAAAATAATAGTAAATTAAATTGTTTTTATCTTACCAAAAACTGTGTTTTTTTTTTTCTAGAACACACGTCACTTCCATTTCCATTTGCACACATTCAATTAATTCTTCCAATCTCATTCGTAATAAATCAATGTATTTTTAAACATCAACAGCAATAACACCAGATCATCTGACAATAAATCCCAGTGTTGTAATAATTATTGTTAATATTGTCGATGATAAATAACGAACAATACCACAATGAAGATTGTCACGATGATAAAATGTAGCTGGTGGATGTTCATCACCTGGTTTACACCATTCACCACGTGATTGAAGTTCAGACTAAAAAAAAAAACATTAAAAAATTTATTCAATTATTAAATTCCACCCTTAAAACTTCTAACATAAATATTAATAAATAAAATAAAAAATTGATTTATGAATAAATTTATTAAAAAAAAAATTTTTTTTTTTTACCTGACAAATGTCTTTGCAAGGTGGACAAATTAATGCACCTTTGTGCAGCCAATCATTTTGAATTATTCTAATTGCTATTTCTTGACCAGCGTGATAACATGTGTAAGTATAATTCGCCACCTAGAATAAAATAAAAAAATAATAAATATAAACAATTGAATTTAATAAATATATTCAATAGAGATTTTTAAATATTAATAAAATCTTTTTTGGCAATAATAATTTTTTTTCTGCATTTTTACGTACAATTATATGTAATCTTCCACCATTGCACTTGTATTGATAACAACCAGAGCCCCAATGCTGCCATTGTCTTGCCTGCTTGCACGTACGTTCCTCCCACATATCATTTGTATGATCAAAGCATCGTGAACGTGGTCCATAATTTTCCAATGCAAAATTCTTCTCTGAATCTTGCAATAATACAAAAAGAAAATAAATAAATATCCATAAAAATAAATTAATATCAACATTAAAAATTATTTTAAAGTTAAAATAAAATTTATTTTGTATTATGTGATGTATTATTTATTTAGATTAATTATTTAATAAACTTACGGGGGTTATTTTCTTCATAAAGACAATGTGATCCACGAACGACAATATTTCGTGATCGCCATGTAAATTCTTGAATATATGGACAATAATCTGCCAGCGATACTGATCCACCATAATATTGTTCTTTACCTGATGGAACATGTGGTATCCAATCAAAATTCTATTAAAAGAGAAGTAAAAAATTGTATATTCAATAATTAAAATCAACGAATAAAATTGCAATTAAATTTTTTTTTATTTGATTTTTATTCCAATATTTTTTTTTTACCTGATATTTTTTTGGCAGAGGTTGTTGATGTTCAACGAGATTACACAATGCCACTGAACTACGATCGTCTGTGCATTCAGTTTGTAATGGATCCTGTTTCACTTTATTGCAAAACGGATGAATTGATTTACCCCTGTGAAATAAAAGCCAATAAATTAATTGAAATGCAATAAAATAAATTGATGAATTAAATTTATTTTTCGTCTATTTCTAAATTCTATTTTCTATTTCTATTTATTATTTTATTTTTAAGAATTTTTTTGCTTCGAATTTTTCTTGTGACTTTACTCACTTTGGATCAGTTTCAACCCTAATGATAGCACGAAAGAAATATATTTAATATTTATATTTATATTACATTTTGTACGATGAAATTTTTAATGGAATAAAAAATTTTTTTTTTCAATTTGTTTTGAGTGTAAATAAATTAAAAAATAACTTACGATAATCTAGATGAGCGTGATGTAATCCATTCTTTGCATGATTTCATTGCAAAATCACAGCCTAAACGTCGTCCCCAACCGAGCTCTTGTGCCATTGAATAATTAGCTCTATACCATCCAGTGTCCTCCATTAAAGCTAATGTTATTCTTGAATAAACTGGATTTTGCGTGTGCGTTCCTGTCATCGCTTCATTCTATATATATAAATAAATAAAAATAAATATAAATTGAAATGTCAATATTTATCAATGACAAAATGTGAAAATATTATTTTGATTGATATTTTTTTTTATTCATTATTTTTAATTGTTTGATGAACAAAAGTATCAATTAAAATAAAATTTTCTGCGCGGATTTAATTTAATTTATCAATCGAGTTATTAATTAAAATAAAAGCGAATTGAAATATTGAATAACAGATAATATAATAATCGAATAAATATTGATAGAACTTGAGGGTATTGTGTGCATTATTTAATCACAGAGTATTTTTGAAATGATTATTTAATTTGTTTGAATAAATGTCAGCTTTTGTTTTAATTAAAAATATTTTTTCCTGATGAAAAACAAATGATTTTAAGTAACAAACAGATTTTATTTTTATTATAAATAATTTCTAGAGTTTCGTCTTTATTTTTATAAATAAAATTATCGGTTCATTATATAGAAAATTTGAGATCTGAAGATGAATTTTTAATTTGAAAAAAAAAAAAGGATTGAAATTTAGTTCATCATAGAGTGAATAAATAATTAAAATCTTTTTATAACAACGCTATAAAGTTCCATATCGCAGTTAAATTAATAATTAGTTTTTTTTCTTGACTAGATAATAAATTATTCACTCAATTTCTTCCATTAATTCAATTGATTTTAATTAACATTATAAATGATTTTAACTATATCTATCCTTATGACCTAATTATTTTCCTTAAAATTCCAAATTAAATCTCCAAATAATCTCATCAAAATGATAATAATATAACATAATAAATTCAAAGTTCAATTGAATAAAAAAATAAAATTAAAAATAATAAAAAAAATTATTTTAAAAATTTTATTTTTAATTTTCTCTATTTTATAAAAATTTTCTGGTTTATAATTTTAATTAATTCACCTCAAAAACTCGTTTCTCCCAATGTGTTAATGCTGTACCATCTTCACCCTGATCCTCCAATTCAGCTCCCTCTAAATATGAACACTTGAAATGTGCACGAACTTCCTCTCTCACTCTAGGAGTAACAATCATTTGCATCGATCTTTCAACCGTACCGCCATGCACCTGCCACTGAGGTCTTACAACTGTTCTAATGGTACTCTCGCTCCACTGATGCGTCTGTAGCCTGATAAAATAAATTGAAATCACGAGTAAATAAATAGATTTGAAATGAAAGAATAAATAGAAATATAAAAAGGAAAAAAATAAATAAATATATAATACAACAAAATAAATAGAAGGGTAAAGATTCCCCAGGGCATTTTTAAAATATGTACTTTTATCTTTCATCCCCTTTATTCATTCTTTGCATATTCAAGTGAATGCAATTTTTTTTTTATTTTTTTTTTTTATTTTTATTTTTCTATTATAAATTCATTTCTCGATTGTTTGAATATTGTTCTATTTGTATTCCAGGAGATATAGTCATTGTTATGTCAGACGATAAAATTAATTCCAGAGAAAAATGTTATTTTGGAAATAGCTCATAAAAATTCCAAGTAGATTGTGCCAACTTTTGTCAGACAATTTAAAAATTTAAAGTATTTAATTAATTTTTGAGTTGATTTTAAATTTGATAATTGAATAAAATATTTAAACAACATTTTGACCTTTTCTCATTTCATTTAAAGAGATTGAACAATTAATTCATTGTTATAATTTATTTAATATTATGTTTAATAATATTTAATATTATTTCCAATTTTATTTTATTCACATTTCCATTTTATAAATGACAATTATTAAATGTGGATCATTACTTTTCATTAAGTGGCGGTTTTCCTGTTTCACTACGTCTTGGTGTACGTGGTAAACCTTGTTCGTCTCGATAGAAAGCATAAAGGCTGACTGAAAAGCCCAATGCATGCAGGATCTCGTGTTTGACGGTACTCAACAAAGTCTCCAGCTCTTGGGGCCGCGTGCTGATGCTACCTGGGCACAAGTTTGCGTGACCAGCTATTGGCCTGTGGAATAAAAAGAAAAAAAATTATATGAAATGAATACAAAATAAAATAATGAAAAAAAAAAAAAAAAAAAAAAAAAAAAAAAAAAAAAAAAAAAAAAAAAATGATGTAATAAATAAATCGAAATTGTCTATCACAATATCACTGAATTGTTTGGTAGAAATAAAATGAATACAATAAATAAAAGAAGAAAATAATAATAAAAGAACTTTAGAAATTTTTTTCATTACAAAGTTTTCCGATTGAATATTTTTTTTTTTTTTTTTTTTTTTCATTTTTTTTCTTTTATAGAAAAGTAATTAAGGATAAATTTAAGAGTAAATGAAAGGGTTGAGGCGTGAGGGAAACGAATGAAATTGAGACAATGAACGGACCTGGAGAAAAGTGGGTGGCGATGGTAAAACCGCTGTTGCTCAGTTAAAGAGAAGAAAATGGGGGTTTAAAGGGGGTAGTAAGGTAAAACCAGGGTAGTAAACTGATAACGAAACAACTTTTAATGAAGGCGAAAGCGGTTTGCGTGTCAATGGTAACAAAGCGCTTTAATGCAACTGATCTTCATTCATTTCTTTTAAACTTTTTATTTTATTTATTTATTTTTGATTTTTTTTTTTTATTGTTGTTGATTGTTCTATTACATTTCACGCAAGAGCTATAAATTAAAGCCAACTATAATTCAATTATATGTTTAAAGCTTCGAGAGTTAATTAAAATTCTTTTGTGATTTTTGTTCAATTTTTTTTTTATTTTGAAACTTTTTTTTGTTATTTAAAATTAAAGTTTTTAATTTATGTTTGTGGGTTATTTTTTGAATAATATCAACTCTCATTAACACCATGCAATCATTGCACTGTACGTGTGCATATTTATACTTTTATTCATGTGCAGTGCGTGTGAAAAAAAAAAAAAAAAAAAACGAGTTGGACGAAAGAACAAAAAGGGAAATGAGGAAATAAATTTATATATAAAAAAAGAGAGATGTAATAATGATGATTTATGTTTGCAGTCTAGGGAACACGACCTACTAGTCATAAATCAAATGTCATCTTTCATATTCTCGTGAAATTTATATTCATTTGATAAATCTTTCTCAATATTTATTTTGCATATTTCAATAAAAATTCAAAACAAAAAAAATATTTATAAAATCATCAATAACTTTAACATTAATTTTTATCAACAAAAAAATTTTTTTCTCATCTTACATCATCACCAACATGAAGCTCAACTGATTCCCCATAAATTTCATATATATTTTTTTAATTAAAAACGACAAAGCAGTCGTGAAAAAAATTCGGCAATTTAAAATGTAAAATGTAAAAAATAAAAATTTAATTAATTAATTTATTAAATATAACTAATAAAAATATCTGTGAACAATTTGAATCAAGCATAAATACTATCATATTATGTAGTATATTGTTGATTATTATACAGTATTATATTGTTAATTAATTATTAATTAATATAAAAAATTTCAGGTTGAAAAAGGAAAAAAAAAAAATTTTTTTTTCACATTTTATTTTTTAAATTCTTTTATTTTTCTCTCACCTGTCTAATGCAGATTCCTGTTGGCAATGCGCTGCATATGCAACTGTTAAACCATTATGACAGCGTTCAGATTCCATGGCCGAAACATAAAATACAAAATCAGCCCCGTCAATTCCCTCACCGGCAACGCTGCCTTCCAATACACCACATTTATGCCCAGTTGCATTGCACGTGCGACACACCTGTCACAATACCAATAACAAAGTACATTAATATATTATCTCAAAACAACTGTGCACTTACTAATTAACTGGAAAAAGAAAAAGAAAAAAAAATCCAACGCTAAACGAAACAAATAAAAATAAAAGAAAAAAATTTATTAAAAAAAATATGTTTTATATTTTATTAAATATTTATTAATTTATTTATTTACTCATCTATTTATTCATTGAATTGTTTACTAGAAACAGGAGGAGGAATGACAAAAATTCATATAAAAAAAAAAAGAGAAATAAATAATAAAATAATAAAAAAAAAACATGAGAAATAAAAAAATATTCAGCAATGAAAAATATTTTTTACTCTTTATTAAATATTTATTAATTTATTTATATATATTTATTTATTTATTTATTTATGAATTATTGACTAGACAGAGTAGAAGGCATGACAAAAATTCATATATAAAAAAAGGAAATAAAATGAACAATAAAAATAAAATAAGAAATAAAAAAATATTCAGCAATGAAAAATATTTTTTACTCTTTATTAAATATTTATTAATTAATTTATTTATTTCTTTGTTCATTTATGAATTATTGACTAGATAGAAAAAGAGGAATGACGTGAATATAAATAAAAAAAATAGAAATAAAGTGAATAATAAAAAAAAATGAGAAATAAAAAAATATTTATCGATGAAAAATATTTTTTTCTTTGAATTAAATTTTATTTTTATTTTTTTTGCGTTCAACAATTATTAAAATGTTTATATCTCAATTGAATATATGACGTGGTGTGTGATGTTAATTTATTGTCAAGCGCAAATTGGACATTGAGTGTCGGTATAATGAGAGAGTAAATATTTAACAATATATATAATATATTTACATGGAAAGGAGGTGGTGAGATGATGTGCTACATTTACCTACGCAGTGATTAATGGTTATCCAACTCTGTGCACGTGTGTATGTGTATGTATGTTTTCGCGCAATTTCGATAATTGAAGTTTATGCTACTTGTGTGTGTGTTGCAACCAGTACGTGTTGAATTAAAAATAATTAATGATAAAAATAAATAAAAATAATTTTGTGTGAAAAATAATTATATTATTTAATTAATTAGTTAATTAAATTTTATAGGATAAATTTATTTTTAATATTTATGTAAGTAGAGTAGAATAATTAATTATCATAATGATTGAGTTTTATTATTTTTTTTTATCATTCAAATTATTAATTAAATTAATTATTTAAAGATAAATTTTTTTTAAGCATTTATTCATTAAGTATACTATCATTTACTCATCAACATATTAAATAATTATTAAATATCCATCACTTATTACTCCCCAATTTTAAAAAATAAAAAAAAAAATTTTTAATTTATTTTCATAATTTTACAAAATCACATTTTTATTATTACAATCTCAAAAAAAAAATTTTTCATCACCCTCATTCCAAGGGTGTGCACAATAATCCACCCCATGGATTATAAACAACCCAAAAAATCATAAACAAAAATTTTAATTAACTAATTAATAAAATCTCTTTTTTCATCTCTAAATTTTTTTATTATTTTTTTTTTATAATTAATAATAATTAAAATACTCACATCAAGATGTGCATCCGGTACAACAACTTCCCCACACATTGTTGTCGCACGACACGTGTCAATACAATAAGTATGTTCATCCTTAACAAACACTTGACTGCTTTCACATTTTCTGCAAAAAAAAAACAAAAACGAAAAAAAAAATTAATATAATATCTAAATCTCTACGAATAAAATCAAATAAATAAATAAATAAATAAATCAACCACCATGTGGTAAAACCAAGGGTATGAAATAAACAATTCCGAATGATTTAACTCCCTTCAACAAAATCCCATTCTTTCTTTTATCGCTGAATTTCAAAGTAGTAAAGTGGGATGAAATTCGTCGATTGAGTGTTTTCATCATGCTCTACTTTGCCTACCTTCAACTTTAATCTCTCACTCATTGTATGTACACAGATCATTCTCAATATGCATAAGGTATACACATATGTTTGAAGCGCATATGGTTAAGGGGGATGAAAAGGGATATATGTATGTGGAGATAGCGAAAATCGAGTCAATACTGAAATCATGCAACCTTTAACTACCGCGGAAATTGCGTATCGATTCCACTCGATGTCCCACCGACAATTTTCCTATCGAGTAGGGATAAAACATTTATTTATCCCCCATATACACACATATATATCCATATATAAATGTATTTAGTATGTGTAAATGTGTAGTAAATAAAGGGAAGATTGGAGTTTAATTAGTGTATTTATGACAGATTAAATAAAGTTAATGGTGTGATGATAATTACAAATTATCTTTGGAACGAAAGCAATTTTTAAACTGATAAATAAATGTAAAATTTGTTTTATTATTTTTTTTTTTTTTAAGTAGAAATATAAACTCCGGAATTATTAATATTTGTTATTATATTCCGTGTTGTTTATGAGAGTGTATGATTGATACGAAAATAAAAGTAGGAATGAAAAATTCTAAACAAAATAAAAAAATAATAATGTTGAATATTATTTTCAAACTTTTATTACAATAAAAAAGAAATTGTAAAACTTTTTAAATATTCTCAAGAATAATATTAAAATTAATTTTTGTTTATAAATGCCTTTCGTCACGTTGATTTATTTTTTAAATAATTAAAAATTCCCTTCCAACAACAAAACAAATAAATAAATAAATAAATAAATAAATAAATACTTTTCCAGAAAAACAAATGAAAAATTCGCGTGACTGCAAGTATAAAAATAAAATAAATAAATATATATTAAACTGAAAGGAAATGGCATGCGTTGTATGTGCACTGACGATTTTCCTTCCTCCCTATGCATCCACCCCTTCATCCCCTCTCGCCACCACATTTTGCACTACATAGTTGAACGAGTCGTTCAATAATCCTTCTGAAGGGTTGGCTCTTACTCGTCTCGTCGACGTCGGAAACAGGGTTAGCAGGAATTACGTCGTCTCATTTCTATCCTGCTGCTCCGTTGCTCACCACCACCACCACCACCCTTGTGCATTGTTCATCATCAAGCTCAAGCCCACCACCTCCCTTTTTTGGTCCGTTCGCGTGAGCGAATGGAGATCCAATCCATGTCTGTACTGTACTAAACTGTACGCTGTATAGTATACATATACTATATCACCCCATACAAAACTACCCCCTTCTCTTTTATACTGCTGCTGAATCTTCGTTCAAAACGTTTTCGAGTCTGGCGTCCGACGAAATTGCGGATATTAAAGAGAAAGCGAGACGAATACGTCGAGTCTGTCGACGTGAATAAAAAAAAATTGGCACAAAAAAAAAAATAACGAAAAGAAAAAAAATAGGGCGAGGAAAATAAAGGGGATGAAAAGTCCCAAGGGTCGAGTTTCCATCCGTCTGGACCACGTCAGTGTAAGAAGTGAAGAAAGCAACGAAAAGAGAAAAGAAAATGAAAAGTAGAAAAAAAAAATATCATCCCTTGTACAGAGGGGTGAGTTTTGAAATTAAATCGTATCGACTTGTGCTTTATTTTTTCTTTTTTTTTTTTCTTTTTATATGAAAATGATGAATATACAAGTGATGAACTTTTATTTATTAAATGACGCGAGAGAATAATGTTATAAATGGCTATAGAATTTGCGATTTCAAGAGGGATGAATATTATTATGAGTGTGTGGAGAAGAAAAAATAATATTTGATGTTTCAAAGGATCACTAAAAAAAAAAAAAAAATGCACTTTGATGAATAAATATTTAGTTTTACAGTATTTGCATTTTCTTGAAATATCAATAGGGTGAAGGGAAGAGAAAGGGTGGAGGGAAAACATGCAAAATTCTGCTGTTAATAAAAGAAAATGAAACGAGACTATAAAGTTAAATTTAACTAAAATAAATATTATTAAAGTTAAAAAATAATTTATCGAATTATTAATTTATCTATTGAAGTATTTCAATTGAAGTTAAAATATTATTAAAATTTATTTTCAATAAATAAAAAAGGAATTTAAATTAATATAGATTGTAAATAAAATTGGAAAATTCTTTCAATTAAAATGATAAAGAATTTATTTAATTATTTACTTGTCAGTTTATTTATATTGATGTATTTTAAAATAAATGGAATGCTAACTGAGAACTGAGTCTTGGTAAATTGTATAAAATGAGAAAACGTTGGTGGAAATAGTGAAGGTGAATTTGAAGGGATGAAAATGAGAGGGTTTGGTTGTGATGGTGATGCAAACGATACTGGAGAAAGCGGTTTGCTTCTCACTGAGCAAACGACATGATTTTTATCTTGAAATAAATAGCTTTCTTGCTTGCAAGGTACATACATATATATATGCATGTTATAAAATGCCTCTGGTTTTTCGTTGAATAAGATAAGGGTAGGTGGGGTTGATTATAGTATAGGGACAATTTGAAAGAAGCACTGTTTGTGATTTCGGCCATTTTTTTTTTACGTATAAAAAATTTTAAGTGGAAAAAATGAATGGAAATTAAATTACTTTGGTGAATATATTTTTAAGTTCAATGGGTGAGTGACAAAAGGGGAATGAAACATTGGGGGATGAAGAAATTTTTTTTTTCTACTTGTTAAATAATATTTTTGTTATCTTAAATTAACTTGAATGTGAATGAGAATTATCGAATTAATTATTATTTTATTTTTGTTGTTTTAGTTTGAATGTTATGTGGGGGATGAAAGCTGTGATTTTTTTTAAGTGAAACAGGAAAGTGACTGGCACAAAGACTATCAGGTGGAAAAAAATGTATAAAATGAAATTATAAAAATTTCAAATGGAAAAAATCAAAGCAAATAAAATTACTTTGATAAATACAATTGAGCTTAATGGAAAAATGACAAAGGAATTAACAAAATAGGGGATGAAAATAATCAGAATAAAGTGTATTATTAAGTAAATAATATTTTGTTATCTAGATTAACTCAATTAAATATAAATAGGATCATTGGATATTTTTTTTTATTTTAATTATCATAAGGGGATGAAAGCTGTGCTTTTATTCTATAAAAAAAAAACTGATGTAAAGAATGTTAAGTAAAAAAAAAGGTCGAAAATTACGTGAAACAATACAATTGAGTTCAATGAAAAAAAAAAAAAAAAAAAAAAAAAAAAAAAAAAAAAATGACAAGGGGATGAAAGCACAAAGAATTAAAAAAAAATATTTGTAAAATATTGTTTTATATTTGTAAACCCGATTTAAAAGTCAATGAGATGCCATTGAAAAATTTTCTTTTCAATTCAATTGTCGTGAGGGGTTGAAAGCTGTGCTTTTCAATGAACACCCCCTCATGTGAGTGAGTATATATATTATAAAGCATTTCCGAAGAATGTAATATCGCAAAAGATAAAATTTATGTGGATAAAATAGAGAAAAGCAGACGCACAATGACACATATGAACCCGGATGGAATTGACGTCGTTGTATGAGAGAAAAGTCGACTTTCTCATTCACTATATGTGCAAGGGATGAAAATGGGGTGAAGCTTTATGCCCATTTTTCCTCCATGAACGTATCTGCATACGCCAGCACAATGGAATAAGTAAAAGAAGGAAAAAAAAAATTTCTCGATCAATCAAATATTTTTCCAATCGAAAGCTCTACCCTGGAAAAATTTTATAGGGTTGTTATTACCCTTAAAAAATATTCCTCCACTTGAACGTAAAATCACAAAGCTTTTTTTATTTATTTTTACCTTCTTTTGAGGTTCAAGTATGGGTGGACAAAAATTTTGCTACTGATCTCAACCCCCTCAACTTCCATTTCCACCCCCAACGTTTACCGCCATATTCACGATGCTCAACGCGCATTGGAGAGGTGCACTAATGCCTTGAGAGGGTATTCGTTGCAAGGACATGCTTTCCGCATTAGCTGGGAGCATGTTAAAGCACATGCTCAAAACCAAACTCACCCTCTGTTTTCAGAACCAACCCCTTTCTCTACAGTCGCATTAGTCACGGTAAACCACATCAAAACCTCTTTGACTCAATGGTCAAAAGCTAAAAAAAAAAATACAGCAAGCTCAATATTTTTACACTTATAGAAAAAAAATTTTCAAAATTTTTTTTTTTTTTAATTAAAAATAATTTTTATATTTAATTTTTTTTATTCGACTAAAAATGATTTTTTTTATCAACAAAATTTTTTTCTATTATATAATATAGTTATATGAAAAATTTCATGAATAGTAAAAAAGCTAAAGAAAACCATTGATGTGTAAGAGCTTCGATAAAACCCCTATTATTTTTTTTCCCCCTTTCAATTTCTTGTTCATTTCTTTTATTATCCTTTTCTTTTTCTTCTTTTTCTTCCCAACAAAACGCATCGAAGGAACGCGGACATTTACATGCAACCGTTACTGGAAAAAAGGAAAAAATAATCGCAAGCTCGTCCAATATCTTGTCTTTTTTTTTTTTTGTTCATTCTACTTTATTTTATTTATTTATTCATTTTTTTTTCTTCTTGAGAATTGAAATTCACCTCTAACTATCCTTGATTCCCTCCTCTTTTTCCTTTCATTTTTTTTTTACCCTCCACCCCTCCAACATTTTCAATAAAAAATTAAAAAAAAATTTTTTTTTGATTATTTTCCACCAATAAATAAATAATACAACTAAAATATATTTTTTTTAATACAATTAAATGGAAGGAAATCAATATAAACAATTTGAAAATCAATGTAGAATGCAAATTCAATAAAATACATATGTATATGTATATATTACATACTCAAACCACAAATGTACGATAGATTTTTCCAATAAATAAACGATTTCCGGTTTATTCTATCTCCCTCTCCCACAATTCATTGCAAATTTCTATTGACAACATCCACTACAAATCCCATACATGTTCACTAAACAATATAAATATATATTTGTAGATTTCTGTATGGATATATTTATTGCAAGGACTATTTTCAAATGTTTACTCACTGTTTATGGGCTCAGATATATTGAAATAAAATACATTGATTTCAAAACGAACCAGAGATTGAAAGAGATATTTAAAATTACTTCCCCAGCTATTTCTAAATATAAATAATTATTTACAAACCAACAAACACATAAAAATAATTATATTATAATCAAAATATTATTTATACATTCAAATATAAATTGATATTATTTTTAAATTAGCAAAGTGACAATTTGTGCTTCTGTTAATATTATTTTTAAACAATTATCGATTGGGATGGATTAAATATTAATTCTGCTAATGTTAAAGAATGAATATTTATAAATAGCTGATTAAAAAAGTGGAAAAAATGAGAGGAAATTATTCGTCAGGACGTTGAAGAAATAATTGACTAACTATTAAAAAATTTATTTTATGTTTAAATATTTATTTCTCCAACTTCCGTCATTCACATTGTCTACTTTTATTCAGGCGAAATAAAGGTCAGTTTGTTTTTTTGTTCTCTCTATTATATATATATTTTTTTTTTCGTTTATTTTGGATTTATAGAATTTTTTTTTTATTTTTATTTTTTTTTTTTTAGTTAGTTCATTCACATTAGGATAAAACTTGTCGTGTTTTCATATATATACTCGTAGCAATACCTGCAGTCAGATGAATTTTCGGTGAAAAAAACTCCGGATGCCACTCGTCCGGATTTATATATATAAAATGGTGAAAAAGTCAAGTCGAGCCCGGGTGAATTTCAGTTCTATTCATTTTTTTCCATCGAGGTCTCGAATATTAAAATAAAAAAAAAGAGAAATATGAGAAGTGAAGTAGGTACATATACATATTTATGTATCTAGTGGCCGTCGAGCTTGCAATTTGCGAGGAGAATATTTTTTTTATTTTGAATTATAAAAAAAAATAAAAGGAAAAAGAAAAAGAATTTATATATATTTATAAAGAAAAGTTGCACTTCAAAGATACATGGGCTGTTCATTGTTGGAAAAATTCCTCCCAAGAGTTCCTTTAAGGATGCAGAAAATGATATATATGTATAATGAAAGAAAAAAAAAATATTAATGTATAACGGAAGGTGTAAAGAAAAAATAAAAAGAGATGAGAAAGAACAAGAAAAAATATATGTGTAGGAGTTCTTCATTCTTCTTTGATCTTTTTTCACTCGATTTCACGTTTTTTTTTTTATTCTCTTATTTGTTCTTTTCTCCACTTACTCGGATAATTAATTAAAAATTATGACACTTTTGTGTAAATAAAGAAGTGTTAACAATTTAACGAAGAATGAAAAAAAATTTTAATTAAATTACAAATATTTGAATAAATTAATCTAGTATACTCGACTAATTAATTAATTTTAATTTGATATTTATAAATTTAATTACTTTTTATTATGTTATGACATTAGAAACGAACAGTAATATTTTTTTTTAAATTAATATTACACTAAAAAATATTTTTAATCATTTGTAATAAAAAGAATAAAAAAATATTTTCAAGAGTTTAGAATTTTTCTAAATTAAAATAATTTTTTTCTCACTCTTACAATTATTTAAAAAGTCATTAAAAGAAATTCTTTAAACTAAATTTAATAAGAACCTCTATCAAAGTCTTCATTTTAAAAATTAATTACCAATCGCATCAAAATTAATTTAAAAAAAAATTTTTCCAGACTTTTTTTAATTCATACAAATCATTATTATCAACAGGAATATTTTATCAGCACTAATTCAATACACATAAAGTGATAAAGTATCTTTTCATCGACATATTATATCCTCACTGAAAGATATTTATGAATCCCAGAAAATATAAAAAATTTAAACGTAAAAAAAAAAAAAGAAAGAAAAAAAAATTCTAAAGAATTGCAGACTCTTGAAAGCAATAGTATCTCTTTTTTTTTCTCTTTCTCTCTCAATTCTCTTTATATAACACAGTCACATTACATACATAAATATGTACATGTATATATCCAAAGTCTTTACAAGAAATAGGTACAGACACCCCTCTATATATCTTCAATCTTTTTCCATCTCGTAATCCCTATTGGATATCCGAAATATGGAGTTGATAAAGGAAACGTATGCTACAAATACGCCCACGAGCTTTTTTTTTTCTCACATATTGTCCCCCCTTTATTCCTTATCTCTTAAAAAAAAAAATCTTGAGCTTCCTCTCATTGTCATAAATTTTATTCAAAATATATATATTTTTTTTTTAAGATGATTTTAAGATTTGAAATTTTTAAAATGGGTTTTTTTATTTTTATACACACTATGGTTTCAGTTGTATTTTTATTATGTTGTGAAAGCTGTCGATATTTGGAATTTTATTATAGCTTGAAAGGTACACCTGATGTCTTGAATAATGGATTGTCACGAAGGATGTTCTTGGTCTCTCATTCCCTTGATAATATATGTATATACTTTCTTCCTTCTTCCTCTTTGGTTCTTTGACCTAATTCTCAAACTACATCGCAGTGCAACCCACCCTTCAAACGAGTCCACAGTAAATTTGATAAAGAAAAGAGAAAAAATATAAGAAAAATAAAACGCGTCTCCTGAATCTGAGTTAGCTATTGATCTCGTCATAAAACTTTCCAGACATAATAGTATTAGTGTAATGTAGCGCAAACTTGTTAAAAATATCGAAAGTAAATATAATTATAATTTTTATATCGTAGACGAAAGTTGGAAGTTTATTTGAAAAATATTTCTTGATTCAGTTCTAACTCACTTTACATCAAGAAGAAAATTTTTTTTTCAAGTTTTAATATGACCATTGGAAAGGTCTTACGATTCTCTATCGATTTCATCTCTACACTTTTCCTCCTCAAACCATCACAAAACCAACAAAAAATTCTCAAAAAAAAAATGGGAAACAAAAATAAATATTAATTTCATCTTACATCCAATAACGAACTGAATTAAACTTAAATTTTCACCCCCAAATTTTTTTTTATCCCAAATAAAATCGTAACCATTAGAAAGCTCATACGATTTCCTATAAATTT
>JAQQBS010001423.1:1448549-1496330 GCA_030347275.1 Microctonus aethiopoides
TCAAAAAAAAAAGGGAAAAAAAATAAATATTAATTTCATTTTACATCCAATAACGAACTGAATTAATTTTAAATTTTCACCCCCAAATTTTTTTTTATCTCAAATAAAATCGTAACCATTAAAAAGCTCATACGATTTCCTATAAATTTCCTCTCTACACTTTTCCTCCTCAATCCACCACAAAACCAACAAAAAATTCTCAAAAAAAAAAAAAGGAAACAAAAATAAAAATACACCACCATCAAACTATGTCCTGTTACTCACTATAATTATTACAACCACTATTATTATAATCACTAGAATATGACTCCATGTATACTGAGTAATAAATCAGCTGCGACGACAACACAAGCACAAATAACCTCTCTCATCCATACACATACACACATAAATATCTACACATTTATACAATTGTGGGCGTGTTGTGTTTAACGTTTCGGTCTGTATGCAAATCAACGGGGCACCATGGCACGCGCGTGTTGTTTCTCCTCACCTTCTCTTTCTATACCCATTCCTTCATATCCTCTCACATCATTCTCCACCTCCCCTTTCCCATCTCGCCACATACACATTATGCATATACATATATATCGGGTTGTTAATATACGTAGATGTATAAGCGCGCGTCTACCTTGGCTTTCCTGGCTCATGCCACATAAATCTTGTCGTTTGTGCAATGTCCTCCACACATAGGCAATGCGAGTCATCAACAGACAGTGATGAAGACTGATTATAATACTTTCATGACTAATATCCAAATTTATAAATAAATAAATGAATAAATGAGCAAAAAAAAAATATTATATACATTTATTTTTTATTATAAAATTAATCTTTTCTTTTGTATCATCTGGCATTTATCTAAGCTCATTTATTTCCTGTCTCTCAGCTGATATTTCATGACAATGCTATTACATTGATATATTTATTTGTAGTAATAAAATTTATCTACAATTTTTTTTTTTATAATATTAAAATTATTTACTCATTTTGTCAAATGTAATTGTATTTATTTTTTTTTATTTTTAGTTATTTAAATAATTATTTACCTATTTAGTCGAATGGTATTTTGTGTTTCTCGAACCATTAAAGCTCGTTCCCAAAAGTGCACTGCTTCTGGTAATATTGTATTCTGAAATCAAAGTGAAAATTATTTGTAAGAGGTAAAGTGAAATGTGTAAAGGGATGAATTTGTGCAGTGGTTGGGTAGGTAAAAGGAAAATAGGTCTTTCACGTTATTGCAATTAACGGCATTAAATTGAACGATAATGGTGAAGGCATGTGTGTACATTCACGTACCAAGCAACAAACCCTCTTGTTGTCCTCTCTCTATCACTCGCCCTTTATTCTCTACATTACAGTGAAGTAAAATGGGTGGGTGGTAGCAGTGAACTAATTTAAAGCTCACTGGGATATTTTGTTCGTGACGAATAAAGACCAAAGAAGAAGAAAATATATATATTTATATATTAAAATGTTTGTAATAAAGTAAAAGAAATTTTAAATATAAAAACACGAAAAATCATTTCGCATTAATCCACGAGAGGGTTGTTTTTATGCTTCAGGGGGTTGCAGGTGTATATGTTATATTTTAATACATGTATTATTTGTAGAATTGCATTCACCGTGGGCAAAAAAAATTTATTTTTTATATTTTCATGTTCCTGAATTTTTTTTTTTGTTTTATTCCATTTTTGTTTTGTTAAAAAAAAAAATTGGCCAGGTATATCACGAGGGTGGGTTTTTTTTACAATTTTTTTCCACCGAGTGAATGTACAAGGGATCGAGCAGGAATGATGGAATAGATGAAAAGTTAAACAAACATTCGACAGAGTTTTTTTTTTTAAAAAAAATTCTTCTTTTTTTTTCCATTCTTCAACATTTATTGTTGTAATTTATATTCCAGAATTTTAATATGAGAATGTATGAAGGATATTAATCAAATTGTGAATTATTGTTACGACATATAGCCTGAAGGGAATTAAGAAGAAAAATTGCCCCTTAAAAAAATTCAACACCCCAAAAAAAAAATCCAATATAATGCATTAAATAATTAAAAGAAATTGTAGAAGTTGAATTTCTTTCTTTTTTATTTTATTTCACTTTCGTGGTAACCAATATACCCTATAACGTCGCACTCATTCGTCTTCTAGGTCTTGAGGGGGATGAACGGGGTGGGGAAAACGTGGAAATACGAGAGTGGTGGAGTGCACTGGAGGGCAAAATGTCTGGAATTACCTACAGCTGCCGCACAGAAACAAATGATTTTACTTCTAAACCATCCCTTCTCTTATAGGGTAGTTTTCCATCACCAACGCCATCCCCCTCTTCACCTCTCCACCATCTTCATCGTTGTCGCGCAAACGTAGTCGTTAATATTCACCTAATGAGAACTGCCAGATAATTAAAATGGACTGAGTGACTTTCACTCACCGCCACCATCACCTCAATTTTTTATTCTTTGATATATATTTTCTCTCACCTGTCTAGTAAAATTCATTTCTTCATTCACCCTTACAACATTTTTTTTTAATCATTAAACAAGCCCCTCGACTACTTGAAAAAAAAATATTATAATTAAATAAAATACTACAGATAAATTTATATTAAATTAAATATGAAACATGAATAAAATTTTCTTCTTTTTTTTTTGTTTTTTGTTTTTGAATGATACAAAATTGGTATATTTATTTTCATTGGTTGTATTTTGTGTGTCCTCTGATACGCGCCATTTCCTCTGTGAATAAATTGATGCTTCGACAATAGAAGCAGAATAAAATGAGTGGTTTTAACGTGTTTGTATGCGTATGAATTTTTTTTTTTTTTTTTTTCTATTAAAACCAATGCATGAGAACTCACTGAATATTCTCCAGCCATCCACTCTTTTGCTCTGTGTATATGTTCTGTTGTACCAATGACAAAACACGTTATACATGTACGCATATGGATAACACTTGTGTGTACATACATAGGGGGGGAAAAAAAAATTGCAGCACACGAAGAGAAAATAAAAATTGAAACACATGTAAAAAAATGTGGAATGTGATTATTGTTAGCATAGCATTGCGTGAGTAACTTTGGTAAAAATTCAACGAGTATGGTATGACGTATTCAATTTGTGGCGTCCATGCATTCAAAGTGAAAAAACAAAAAATTTCTACGTATGTGAGTGAATACGTTGAATAAAATGTAAAATAAAATAAAAATGTTAACGAACTTTGCATACATGAAAATTTCATTTTTTTTTTTCTCTTTCAATTTTTTTACATTTTTTTTTTATACATATATTTATCCAGTACTGTTAATTGATTCATTTGAAGGTGTAATATATTTTTTTTTCAATTAATTATTTCACTTGAATAAAATAATGTAAAAAAAAAAAATGGGAATTAATTCTGATTGATTGAGAAAAAAAAATTATGCAAAGAGAAAAATGTAATAAATATTTTTCTACATTCACTATGTATAGTTATGTATCATCCCCAGTGTAATTCATCCCCTTTTCCATCCACTTTCTTAATGCCAAGTTTCGCTTTCGTGGAATTTCTGGAATTTAATTTGTCTAATCGTAAGTACGAGTGAGCAAACGTTTTCTCTCCCCAACGATGATGATGCTGTGCACGTGTAATTACTTCAATGTTCTACTTGCGAATGTATACATATGGTATTTCATTTCTTGATGCTTCACAAATTACGTGCTGTGAATAGTTTTTCTCAATTGCATTCCAATGAAAGCAAAAAAAAAAAAAAATATAAACATCAGAAACAAGAAGAAAAATGGAAAAATATAATAAATTATTCCAACAATAAAAAATAATTCACAGAGATAAACTAAAGTCTTTGAATTTTTTTAAATTAATTCCTATTTATAACCTCAAAGAAAATAAACTTAATAAAAAAAAAACACCCTGCAATACAACAATAAATATTTATTACAACCAATTAATTACTACCAAAATCCAACACATGTTTTGGATTTTAAATTACAAAAAATATTTAACTTTCCCCCTCGGTATTTTCCTGAATATAAATCCTTCAATTACTTTAAATACCAATAAAAAAATGTACACATAAATATTTCAATTAAAAATTAACCTGCATCCACCCTGTCTTGGCGTAGAATTATTTTTTTTTTTTTTTCATTTTCTTTTTATTCATTTTTTGTTTCCTTTTTTTTTTTCCTCTTCTTTACGACCCACCAAGCTGTCCAATTTGTTCTCTTTTTATATCCTCGACCAACCACGTCTTAATATAATATATATACATATATATTCAAAGAGCAAACATTTCTGACAGGCCTTGCTGCGTTTATCTCAAATAAATTGTGCGGACCAAGAGAAATAAAACGACAGCAGCAGGGTGCGCAAGTGGAAGGGTAGAAATGTCTCATCTTCACCCTATTTATCACAATATTGCGCGTTACTATCTATCTCTGTCTCATGGTCTTATCAAAGTATAACGCCCTGTCGCTTTCCACTATCATTTCATGACAAAGCTCGTCATGATGGCGATGGTGATGGTGCTATAGTAAACTTACTTGGAGATTTCATCTGCCCAATTTACGTAGAGATCTTTTACCATTTTTATATAAGCCTTATCGTGACCTTGTCAAGTAACACTGAGAAATGTCTAATAATAATAATAGTAATAATAATAATAATAAAAATAAGAAGCAAATAAAAAGAAAAAATATAAAATAAAAAAGATGAAAAAAATTTTTTTTTTTAATTTTCCTGTGTCGATAATTTTTTCTTTATTTTTGGCTGTTTAATTTAATAATTTTCTTCATTGTTTCATCGTTTGGTTTTAAAGAAAATAATAAAAAAAATTAAGAAACTAAATAAAAGAAAAAATACAAATTAAAAAAAATTTTTAAAAAATTTTTTTTTAATTTTCATTTGTCGATAATTTTTTCTTTGTTTTTGGCTGTTTAATTTATTATGTTTCCTTATTGTTTCAATGTTTGGTTTGAACCAAACAATAAAAAAAATTAATAAGCTAAATAAAAGAAAAAATACAAATTAAAAAAAAAATGAAAAAAATTTTTTTTTTTAATTTTCCTGTGTTGATAATTTTGTCTTTGTTTTTGGGTTTTTAATTAAATAATTTTTTTATTGTTTCACCGTTTGGTTTTACTTTACTTCTTATTATTAGAGATTTTATTATTATATTTTTTTTTCTTTTTTTTTTTTTTCAATCGTCGGAGCTTTTTTATTCGTGTACGTTTTTCAACTTTACCAACGTCACATCCGGTCAAATGTGTTCGGTGAACATTAAATGCAAATTTTAACTTTGCACAATTTAAATTTCAAATGCAATTAGATTCATTTACTTACGAATGGACAATTATTCGTAGGAATGAGAAGTGGTAATGGCAGTTGATGTTGGCGTAGGTGAGTAATGGTAAGGGGGAAAGAACAGTTGAAGAATGCTTTCAACTTTGAATCAATTATTCTTATTCACTTATCGTTTATTATATTAAAAAAAAAAAATTTTATAAGAATGAATGAATAAATATAATAAAATTGTTTGTTTGCATTAACTTCAATGAGAAAATAAAGTTTGAAACAATAATGTTAATTATATTTTTTATTATTCAGATTATCGTATTATTAATATTATTTATTAACCCGTGAAATTTATTTATTCAGTAATTAACAATTAATTATTCGAGTTTGATAAAACTTTTGACTGAATTATTGACATTTTGTGAGATAAATTCACGTTTATGAACACGAATTTTTTTTAAGTATATCACGTGATTTATAACTGTCATTTTCACTGGGATTATTTAAGTTTTTTATGTATCACATCATTTATTAAATTTATCACATTCAAAAATTAATGGAAAAAACTTTTGACAGTATTTTTCATCGCGTTGTAAATTAAGAAAAAAAAATTGTTTAATCGAACGGAAAGATTAATTTAAAGATAAATAAAATATTGTTCCTTTTCATTCATAAATTAGAGATTTAGTTAAACCATAAACAAATAATATTTCCCCAAATAATTAATTACTAAACTAAATAATATTTGTATTATAAATTCTTCAATTGTTTTCGTATCAACGATTATTTCAAATTCAATAGTCGACTATAATGCACACATTATATAATACATGTACTGTACATAAGTCCATACAGTGTACTGTAATCCGACATAAACAAAACACCCTCAAAAGCTCGATAAACTGTTGAAATTCACCATGAAAAAAAAAAAAAAAAAAATCAAAATCTCAAAAAATTTTCACATTCTTCATTTTTAAAGTAAAAAAAAATACTAAAATAATACTAGGATGAAAATATCATAATAAAAATAACTAAACCACTTTGAAAAATTATCAAAACGTCCAATTCAAATTTTTATTCTTCCCATTTGTCATGAAGAATAAATAATAAAATTTAATAATCAAGTTTACACTGACAATAGCATACATATGTACATATATACCTTCTGAATATCTCGATGAATGTATTATCGAGCGCGCATTGTTACTACGACATATCCCAGAGGGTTAATATAGGTCGGAACTGGGTGGTTTCCATAGTAAGGGTGGATTTTAGGGACACAATTCCACTGTATCACGAATTAGTGTTTGTCCAATACACAAACGTAAATACATATGTAAATGCACACACAAACACACACTCATTCTCATGATTATATAACGAGGAATAATATCTATAGATATACACTGGGGGTTGAAGGTAAATAGCGTGGAGTAATAGGGGTAAGTTGGTTTGTCCATGACCGGAGAATTTTCTCTTATCATGGTCCAAACAGAAACCACCCTCGTCTCATTTCCCCGTTTGCCAGGGGATGAAAATTCATTGCGATAGTGCAATGTCTTGAGAAAAGGGATGAATTAAATACCCATACAAACCCTTCGTATTTTTTTTTTTACAAATAATAAATAATAATCATTTTGTTAATTTTTTTTTCTTTTTCGGGTTTTTATAAATGTTTTGTTTTGTGGTTTTATGTATTTTTGTTTTTTTAATGGTTGTAAAAATATTGACAGGATTGAAATCACCCTTTTGGGACAATGGTTCAAGAGAGGGCGGGGGGGGGGTTGTTAATGCGTCACCGCAACAAACTAACAACATCGCGTTTAAATTCATTTCGCTCGGCTAAACGCCGAGCTCTCGAAATCCAGCTCCAACTAAAGCTATATATAAATTTCTCACACCCTCTAACTATTGCATCCCTAACTCACCCACTGGAGCATGCATCAACCCCTCTGTGTTACCGCCACTTCGTCCCTCGGCACGCTCAATTCAACCAAATAAAATCTCTATATAGAAAAATATACAATAAATACTCATGGGAATTTTACATATAATTCTTTTAGGATCAATGGAACATATGATTGTTGTAGTATCAATTAAATTCCGCCCCTTTATTTACATATCAATCCTTCATGTGTATACCACCCTCAATATCACAAATTTTCATTCCACCAATTTTATTTCAATGTTAATTCCGTGTGAATAAATACAAATTTTATTTTCTTCACAGTTAAATAATTGAAATAAAATTATTTTATTAATTATTTTTTTTCTCTGATTTTTAAATTCACTTTGAAATTTAACAAACACACTATGCAAGCACATCCCTTAGGGACATTATATTTTATTTTTTCGTGACATATTCATTTTTTTACACAGACCTACATACGTAAATATAAATTGTATATACTGCTACGTGAGAGACATTGTCATTTCGCCCTTTGACATGCATCGTACGTTTTTTATTTCTATTTTTTCCCTAACTCTTTTATTTTTAGGCACCTCATAAAAGTACACCCCACAGGCACATAAGTATATACAAAAAAAAATATATTCATACGTGTCTATATTTGTTCATAAACACAGAGAGTGTTTTTTGAACTCTCTAAAAAAGTGATGAACAAAGAAAAAAAAAATGGCAAAGATAAAAAATAAAATAAAATATAAAAGAGAAAGTTTAATGAGTATGACGCTTGGGGGCTACTGTGAAAATACAATTACGTGACAGTTTTGTCACGAAGTCATTTAGAACAATATAAAACTAGAAAAAAAAAAAAAAAGAGAAAAATATGTCTCATTAATTTATAATTGTTATTACTATTTTATATTTTTATTTTTACTATTTTTATTATTTATCTCTATTGCCAAAGCAACATAACTAACCTTTCATTTCTATAATTAATCCGTATTATTCAATATTAAAAGCTTTGTGATATTTATAATGACACAAACGTGAACGTAAATGAATGAAATCATTATGAAAGAGCTTTTCTAATATTGATTGACAGGTTGAGGGTAGTTTTGACGAGATGATTGGTATAAGTGCATTGAAAATACAGTATATCAATATCAAAATGATATATAAAGAGAATGATACACATTCCCTTGATGGAGGATCATCATATTCCACCACAATCACCAACCAAATTCATCCTCGTGCTGTTATGCAGAGTTAATGATGGCTTCCACTTTGAATTTCGAGTGTATGTTATATTATGATTTAAACATGGCCGGTAATTTCCAGTTATTTCATCACATACCATCGTATGCAAGGTAATTATATTATTCAGCTTTGTGCGAATACTTACTGTGGTATTTAACATAAAAATAAAATAGTAGAGAGATGAAGTGAAAATAAAAGCAAATTTTATGCTTTAATATTCCTTGAATATTTTTATATATCCAACGTGCATTATTATTATTATTTATATTTTATTGTTATGTGCCAGATAAGTGGGTATTTAAAGTAGTTTAATTTGTTGTGTAATATATGCGAGATTATTTACATGAGAATTATTTAATAATTATTATAATTTTAAAGTATTTGTAGAATTAAATAATTAAAAAAATATATTTTACGTGGTATTAAAAAATTAAAGAAGAATTATTAATACTCACGTTGATTAGGTCGAATTTTTCAGCGTCCAATCTGCAACAAAAATATTGAATATAATTAGAAATATAATACTTTTAAATATTAAAAAAAAAATTATATTATTATTTAATTTTTAGATGGTGAAAAATTTATAAATATATATTTTTAATATAGATATGAAAGTGACTTTCATCTGTCGAGCCATCCCTCAACGACCTCGCGTACTACTACCCCTACAGGTATGTAGTTGCAAACTAGCCAATTTGAGAAGTTGGTCGTTGGTCGTTGGATGAAACTAATTTGCCAACTAATTTTATGAAATAGTATTCCAAAATGAAGTAGGAACATTGTATCAAATAACTTTTGACGATGATGACAAAAAGATCCTGTACCAATTTTCCTAAAGCATTACTAAAAAAAAAAAATAAATAAATAAATTATTACAATAAATAAAATAAACTAACAATATATACACGAACAATATGAAATTATATTTTTAATTGTGGAAATTAACTTAATTTTAATTATCAAGCAAATTAAAATAAAAGAGGATAAATTCTTTGAAAATTCTGTGGTAGTCCTGATGAAGCTAAGAAAGGATTAGAGTTTCTCGTTACCGTCTAATTGCAAGTTTCATTCCCTCCCATTGATCGACCCACCTCATTAACCATCATCTAAAATAATTAATTTAATCCCCGTAGAAAAAAGTTCCATTGAAAAATGTTTTTTCCCCAATTTCAACGCGAAAAACCAATTTTAAAAATGAGACCCTAACTTTCGGAAGAAATTCTTCCAAGTTCTTAATGCACTGTCGTCAATCATTTTTACTTGAAGTCTTGATAAAAATATATACATTTGTGGTAGAGAACTAATGCTCCAAGAAATTTTATCTCGATTAAGAAAAAGGATGGTTGAATGTGAAGAGAAATCAAAAAGGCGTTATCTAAAATTCATTTTCAAGAAACATCACCATCAGCAGCAGCAGCAGCCTGCAGTTACAAGCAGAAAGAGAATTCAAACTGTGTATTCTAGTAGCTGTGGGTAGTATAGCAGTAGTAGTTTATATAATGAATAACGGAAACGGAAGCCGGGTGGTTTGCCACGAACCACCCTTGGATGAGGATTTTCCACCGGACTCCAACAGTTGTAAAAAGAGATATGAGACAAAAGTATATACATATAAACCCAATGCTTTTGGCGACTACAATAAATTGACATTGCGGCGACAGTTGAGGGTATATACTCCACACTATTCCACCATTGTAAGAATATTATTCGCACAATCCGTGGAGACTCTCGTGGTCCAATTCAACTATGTCGTTTCACATCCTTATCCTTATACTTCCACGTAATTAAATCCCATTTCCCTCTTAAGAGTACCCCACTATTCTCTCACTTCCAACAAGTATCTTTATCGCCAAGACCACGTTTTCCGGTCGTACAATTACACTAATTAATAACCTAAAACTATTAAATTAATTGAAATAAAAATAATTATCTTTTATAATTAATTCGTTTTGTACTAATCTACTAATATGATAATCGTTAGAATTTTTATTCTCTTGCAAACTATTATTGACTTGTTGTAAAGAGACTCTTAGCACATTTCTAAATACCAAAAGATATGAGAAAAAAAAATCCCCAAGTTTTTATTTTACCCGAGATGAGAGATTTTAAAAATGTTGAAGGAGTTTAGGAATAATATGAACCCCCTGGAAAAGAGCATTTGCCATTTTCATTCCGTTTCACCCGAGCAATTTGCAGTTTTGCTCCACGGTGATTAAGATGCTTAATCTGTACGAGTGACTGCCCCCCTCTGGCGTTAAAGATTTTTTTTTTTTTATGTTTTTTCGTCCACCCTCTTTTTTTTTACCCGCGTTAAACTAAAACGGGAGGTGGTGGCGACCATACAGTTCGGCGGCGAATGGTGGTTCGAAACGAGCCGGGAAAAATATGAGAATAAAAAAAGCATGGAGGAGGGGTGGTTGGAAGTGAAGGGGGTGGAAGCTTTAAAGTTGAAAAAGTGCTTGCATTTAAAGGGTTTCCACTGCACTCTATTGCATACGTCCACCCTCACCACCCTCTCGTTCATTCCTCCCTATTTTGGGTGGCCGTTTATTCAGCGACTTTGTGTTAATTTTCATTCAAATCTCCCTCCCTCGCCACACAACCCTCAAGGGGGTGGTAGCTACTTATGTATACATATATATTCGGATAAATACGAGCTAATTACAAACTTTTCAGTTTCATTGTTCGCATTATTCTATTTTTTTTTTCTTCATTTATATATAAAAATTTTTTTTGTTTTTTTTTTTTTAAACTTTCCGATAAATTATTGCTCGTTAATATTATATAGTTGGGTTTATTGAGTTTGGAATTAAGGGGTTGATCTTTGAGAAGGAGAAGAAGTAGATAAAGAATTACAATTGTTGATTAAATATTTTTTATAATTAAATTAAAAATTTTTTCAATGGAAAAATAAATTAGATAAAGATTGGTTACTATATACAATAAATACGTGCTCAAGTGCTTGTCCTGAATATTTTCATTCAAGTATACAACAGAATGTAGTTGAGGTGATGAAGATTAAAGTGTACAAAAAGTTTTTACATTGAAGGGTGAGCGCGCATGTCTATATCATTGATTTAAAGGGTTGGATGAAGCTTTTGTAGGCTTAATAATTTTAAATAGAATTAAATTCGGTTTATAAAATAATACCTAGATTCGTAGCACACTTTGAATTTAATATAGTATAGTCACTGAGATAAATTTCCTCACAGCAATTAGCGACGTGGCTTGCGATAAAATCCGTAATATGTTCACGTCGTTGAAAATATCTTGCGCTCAATTTACAAGCGCATGATCTTTATGTGACTACGGAAATTATACCTAGGTCTGAAATTGACTTAGAGCACACGGCTCTTCAACGGTATTTTCGTAAATCCACAGCGAATAAAACGAATAAGGCAAGTCGGAAAATAAAAAAATAAAAAAAATAAAAATTGGAAATAATAAAGTATTAAAACTTTGTGGAGAAAGGTGATGAAGAGAGGTGCGCAGTGCACGTGCCCAAGTGGTAAAAATTTTTCTAGCACTTCACACACAAGTCTACAACAATTCATCGTCAAAGCAGTATATTTTAAAAAAAAAAAAAATATCTACTATAATTTTTCATTTTCTAAAATCCTTTTAATATTATGATTTTTATATTTCTTCTTTTCCTTGCTCTTCATTTATTATCTCAATAATTCAAAAATAAAATTTAAAAAAATTTTTTTATATAAAATAAAAATAAAAAAAAATTAGTTTATAATGAAAAATCCTTTTAATATTATGATTTTTATATTTGTTCTTTTCCTTGCTCTTCATTTATTATCTCAATAATTCAAAAATAAAATAAAAAAAAATTTTTTTTATATAAAATAAAAATAAAAAAAAATTTTTTTATATAAAAAAAAATAAAAAAAAAATTAGTTTACATCCATATGCTGCTGCGTGTAAAGATTGCGTGAAATCGCAATGGTTGAAAGCACACATATAGACTGGCGAGACAAACACACACACAGACACACACTAGTATAAAGCTTAGCCATGAGTTATGGCGACCAGCAGAAGCGCCAACCAGTATAGAAGCCACGAGACGCGGGGTTGCAAGTGGTTAATTATACGGTGGGATTAGCTTGGCCTCCACCGCCACAAACCCACCCCTATAATTTTCTCGAGGGTTCAAATTCAAACGTAAACCTCCGGGTCTCACGTGAGCTATTGCATTCTGATTGTGGCTATATATACATATTGGAAATAAAAAAAACCTTTCAATATAAATCAAGCTTATTTATAAAATATTCATCATCATCATCATCATCAAAAGATTCTAATAAAATCAATTGTAATATTATTTTGTTTATATTTTTTCTCACCTATAATTTTTTTACACATATAAAAAAATATATTAATAAATATACAATATCTATAGCAATAACAAAAATAGTTTATCCTATCGTAAAAGCTCGTTCAAGTTTTATTTATACACGAGTAGATATCTAAATGACATATCCAAGGTAGATAAATTTAGGAAATCACATTTCATGATATATATTTTACTTATACATTTAACGATTGAATTTACGATCTTTAGGATTGATCTTGCACTATCATACAATGAGCTTTCGAACTGTAGGTCGTAACCTAAGTAATCGATATAACAGAACCATGAACATTCGAAACATCTCTATAAAAATTGTCTTAACTTCCATCAACTGTCTAACAATAATACTCTCTTAAATCCAATTGAAATACATCAATAAATGTTAAAAATCATCAATTAAATTCCTAAAACTATTTCAACATAATTATTCACATAACTATTATTACAATCTACTGTCCATCAATTTATTAAACTATTTATGGTTCACTTTAATTATCTCAAACATTAAAAAAAATTTTAAGTTATTTCCAACTGTCTATTAATGACAACTGATGGGCTTTTAAATTGCTGTCACATATCACTTTCAAAGTATATTAAAGATTTATATAGATAGACGGTTTATCGACTACACCTCGAAAGCTCTGTGTGTAAGTATATATATATATATAAATAATATAAATACACACATAGGAATTTGCCACGCGATTCCATTTTGTTTGCAATGATATATGTCAAGGTGTATGAAACATTCCTCAGGGAAAGGGAAAAAAAAAATAAAGATTGACGTCACGTTGGTGGTAATGCGATTTCTCAACTGATCATGACGATAGTGGTGTGCAAGTGACACGCGCCTTAGAAAATCCGGTAAATATATATTGTATATAATGTATATATGTATACTATACATGTAGAGATAAAGCTTTGCGTGGTGTGAAACGAAAAATGTGAGACAATGCATCTCTCCAATGTTCATCTAACTTTGTCTGTCTTTGACTAAAGGGAAAAAAATTTCTTCGCAATTGTGATGGATTTTATGAGATTTTTGTGAGATAAAAATATTGGATTGTTAAAGCTTTCTATAGATGAAATCAACCCTGTTTTTATATTTTTTTTTTTTTATTATTCATCGGAATAATTTATTAAATTATTTTTTTATATGAAAATTTAATATTTTTAATTAAATTTAGAAAATAGATCAAACGTTGAAGGATTTGTATATAAAAATACATGTATATGATAATTTTTTTTTAACGTTAATTTGATGTAGTAGAGCTTTTTTTATTTATTTTTTATTCATATTATTAAAAAAAATTTTTTACGTATTTTTTTTTTATTTATTTTATTTTTTTTTTTTTTCATTTGGTTCTTTCAAAAATTATATTCGCTTATTGGAATATATGTGCTCATTGGAATTCAACGAATGTGCCAAGTGGATTTGCAAAGACACTTCAGTGCGACAGAGAAAGGGGTGGAGGAAACAGGGGAGTTAAGGGTGGTTGAAATTTCTTCTTTAGACCTGCCAACCGAAACGTAGAATTTTCTTGAGAGATATGGGCCGCACATGACTCGCTGTAATTTCTGCGTATACACAACCCTTTTTCCCATAGATATTTTGGCTTGTATTCCAATGCCACTCTCGTTTTCTTCGTGTACTTCATTAAAAAAAAAATAAATAAATAAAATATACACGAAATTAAAGAGGAAAAAATAAATAAAATGATTTTATTTTATGTTGGTTGAATGGTTTGAATGGAGTATAGGAACATTATCGCAGTGGAAACACAACCGTTGGTATTAACAGTTGGATTCGGATTTAAAATGAGAGGCAAAAAAAAAAAAATAGATAAAAAATAAATGAAAGTAACAAATTGAAAAATAAGAAATAAAAATATATTTTGCTTGGCTATCAGCCAAGTAGCCGAATAGGCAAATGGGAATGTGCTTTCTATGGCGAGCAGGATTAATGCATAAAGCACAACCATTTGGGATTAATTAATTAATCGAACTGATTTATCAAAATTAACCATTAAAATTATCTCAATTTTATTTTTTTATTTTCTAAAAATAATCGTCAATTTGCAAAAAGTAAATTTATATTTATAACACCGCTGTATTTTATATTATTACAAAATGCAGTAGAATAAAATACAGCAGTGTGAAACAACCCAAAGTAAATTGTACATACACACATAAAAACATATCCATAATCATAAATATATGTATGAGGATCAAACGTTTTCTTCAAACTGACGACGTGAAACAAAGGAGAATAAGAAATTTTATATTATTCTGCATCTAGAAATATTTTCTACGCCCAAGTGAACAATTCTAACAACCAACTTTGGTACATAATATCAACGAGATGAAGAACAGAAACCGTATGAAAAAATAAAAGAAAAAAAATTCAAGCTATCACTTTTTCATCCCTCTCTATTATAACAAACAAATGCAATACGATCCGTCTTTTATACGAGGAATTTATCATCAACACTTTTATCCAACTGCACTTTAATATTTTTTTTCATACAGAAACATTTCAATAAATAAATAAATAATTTTAATTGAATTTAATTGAATTGTCAATACAAATGGAAAATTAAATTTTGTGGCGTCTTAATACAATTTTAGTAGTGGCAATGACAAGTGCTCTACCATTTTCCTCATCACCATCCTCATTGATGTTCAAGCGCCGCATCCCCTAATTGCAATTGACTATTTCCGCCCTCGAGTCAACTTCAATAATTTCAATTGGGCAACAATTATATTCAATACAAACAGATATTATTTCCATTAATTACAATGAATATAAGAAATAGAAAATTAAATATTCATACTCCAAAAAAAAAAAAAAAATAAATAAATAAATATTAAAAATAATTTAAATAAAAAAAAATTTTTTATTCCTAATTTTCTTTTTTTTTTCTATTTTAAAATTTTATAAAATCCCACAATTGCTCCTAATCTCACATTGACATCTCAACACATATAGTTCACCGTATAATTATAAAAAAAAAAAATAATTAATATAATAAACAAAAATTTATCCCGAAATAAAATGAAAAATTAAATTTATAAACACAATAAATTGTTGTAAATATTACTGAATGTATATTTAAAAATTTTAATAGAATCATTTGAGCTGAAAGGTGTTACTTGAAGACTATTAAATTTCATATATAAAACACATAAATTATTCACGGATTATAATTGTGTGTATCCGTGAAAGGTTATAGAAGAGAAGTAAAATGACGTCGACGACGACGACGACATGAATGGGGAATGGTGCTTACGTTATGCGTTCCTTCATCGTTGGTAATTTATCGTGGTTCATTTCACGTAATTTACCCTTTCTCTCATAATATCTCTAGCTCGCTTTTACTCGTTTCCAAAATATATATTTAAATATTTACATGTATACAGTTTACTTTGTTTGTGTCATCAAGATCGTAATTTTACCATGGAATAATATTCGTTGACTCGAAATTTATACTTGTGCACGACATCATCCACCCTTAAGTGTGTACTTTTCATCTCTGATTTAGCCCACTTTTCATATAAATTCATTCAAAGCGAAAGAATAATTTATAAAAATAAAAAAATTAAATATTCGAATAATAGTTTTTTTATTTTTAATTATTTTCTCATTTTGTTTACATATTTAATTTAATCCTTGACGTATTTTTTTTTTGTTGTTTTCTTTCTTTAAAGAGGATTGTAAACATCGTTTAAGTGTGTAATAAATGTTGAAGAGAGTGGACAAGGGGTTGAAAGAGAAGAGAAGAAAAAAAAAAAGCTAAGCTTGCATAGATATACAGTTTGTGTAAAAAGTAAACTTTGCAACGCGCTTTATCTCGATTGTGTATCAACACGTAAATGCTGATGCTCATAAAACACCATAAATATTACAAGGAAACTGCAGATGATATTTAATATTTATTACAATTGTAAAAAAAAAATATTTAAAATAATATTTGTTTTATTAAATTGTGTAATTATATTATTTTAATGGGGAAAATGATGATTAAATAGTGAATAAAAAATTTTTAAATATTGTTTAGTGGATTAATTATACACGTAAGGGTATTTAATAAGATAGTGGACTTAGTAAACGTTTGGGATTAGGCGAAATCAAAGGACTAAGAAGTTTAATCAGGAGATTAAAGCTTTGAATCAATCCAGGATTAAGGGATGAGGGACTTTGACCACATCTCGACATGTTTCCCAACATAAGGAATGGATTCAGTTACATTTATGATATAAACTTGAATTTATTTGATGAAAAAAAAAATAAAGAATATTTAAAAATAATTTTTTTTTTTTTTTTCAAAAAATAAATAGTTTAATTATTTTTTTATTTTTTATTATAATTCATTTGATTATTTTTGATAATTATAACCGAAAGTTATTACGAATACTCAAAAGTATTTTATTATTATTAATCTGTAAGAAATTTACTCACTTGAATATTTATTAATATTTTATTTCAAATTTATTTTTGTATATATTTTTCTTATTTCATTTTATATTTTATGGATAATAACAAATTCTATGCATTCTAAAGAAGAACATATGTGTGTCAGTGTGTATATAAGATGACATGAACGAAAAATTTTCCAGTGCATTATCAACCCCTTTCGCGTCCGAGAAATATTTATCAAAAAGACAAATGGAATTTTTTTTCTCTTGTTATAACTTGACAAAAAAAAATGAATAAATTCACAATGAACATATGAGATTTTTTTTTCGCAGTCATTGTTGAATCAGAGAATGAAATATTGAGATAAACAACAAACAAAACTGCCCAAATAAATATCACAAACATAAAAAAAAAAAACAATTAAAATTGAATTAAAATTTTTCTTCATTAAATATAAATAAAATAATTAAAAAAAAAAATTCTTATTAAAAATCGAAAGCGTAAAATAGAAATACAATTTAATTGATAGTAGACACACAGGTGTTTACTCGCTAACAATGTCAGAGGGTGTGAAATAGAGGTACTAGGTGTTGGATAGGATGGATACTACATTGGTTAAAGGGAGCGGGTAAAGCATTGAAGTATTGAGTGCTTCAACACCGACAGCAAAATCAATTTGTGCTGATGTAACACGACATCGTTTGCTCGTAACAATCGGTCGAATTGTCGTGTGTGTCACCATCTGCTACATCAACGAACGTGCAAAATTTTATATACATATACAATCGAGAATAGAATATCCTACGCATTTCAGCTGATGCAACTATTGTTTGTGCAGAGTTAGCTTAAATCACCGCATAAACGCGTGTCCTATATCATTGAGTGTCATTTTGAGATGACAATAAATTTATAATGTCAAGTGATGATGCAATTTATATTATTTGTTTATTTATTTATTTATTATTATTTTATTTTTTTATTTTTTTCAACAATTTAACAATGTTAAACAAATAAATAAACAAATAATTTATTATAATAATATAAAATAATAACAATAATAATCATAATAAAATATATTATTTAATTAAATAATTATATTAATTAATTATTTAATATAAATATAATAATATGATAAACAATTAATATTGTAATGAAAATATATTAATTTAATAATAATAATAATAATAATAATAATAATAAATTTATAATGTCAAGTAGTGATGCCATTTGTATTGTTTGTTTATTTATTTATTATTTATATTTATTTTTTTTTTTCATTCATTTTTTTTATTTATTTTTTTGTTCAACAATTTCACAATTTTAACCAAATAAATAAACAAATAATTTATAATAATAATAATAATAATAATAATAATAATAAATTTATAATGTCAAGTGGTGATGCCATTTGTATTATTTATTTATTTATTTATTTTTTTAATATTTTTTTGTTCAACATTTTAACAATGTTAAACAGATAAAGAAACAAATTATTTATTCATTTATTTATTTGTTTATATTATTATAATGTATTATAATAATATAAAATAATAATAATAATAATAATAATAAATTATATTATTAAATTAAATAATTATATTAATTTATTATTTAATATAAATATAATAATATAAGAAATAATTAATATTATAATAAAAATATATTAATTAAATAATAAAAATAATAAATTATAATAATATAAAAATATATTTATTTATTAATATTTATTAATCATTGTCACAAAATATTCTAAAGGAAAAAAAAAAAATAATTAATGAATAAAAAAGAAAAAGAAAAATGATGTATTTTTATTTTTCTTTTTTTTTTTTCTATATGAAAAAAAAACGAACATGTATGGATACTTATATATTGAGGGATTTATATCGAGTATAGAGGGGTTGAAGTGGATTTTCTTTGGCACATTCAGTGGAGAATAGAAGTGCCGTACATTTGATTTACAATCGTTCGGGGAACTCGATGTCCCGCAAGACACTGAAACGTATATATATAAATAAGGAGAAAATGAGTGAGAAAAAAAGGAAAAAATGGCTATAAAGTCGTGGCGCGATACTGAAAGTTTATGGTGGTTATACGGGGATTTATCACGATCAATGTGAACATTTATTTCCGCAACAGTGAATGATGAAAATTATTGAGAAATAATTTATTTTTATTTACTTCTCTAAATTAAATATTACCATTCAAATTCAGATTATAATTCTACATATATTATCTTTATATTTCCCTATTGATTACGACGATATCAATATCAATAAAATTATAAAATACATTCTAAAATAATAATTCAATTATAATTTTATCAATAACATCAGTTATAACTTACAGCAACATTGAAGATAAACGTTTTTCAATTTAGCGAACAACCCAAAGTCTCTTTAGTTTTATCCAAGTAGAAAAGATCAATGTCTGGCTGGTCAGTGTGACGAGCAAATGGAAAAGTGGAGGGTACCAGGTGGCTAGACGTCGATTGAAAAGAGATAGACATGAGAGCTTTATCCATGTCTGCAATAAAACTGGTTTCAAAGCGCTGAGAGAGCAAGGGGTAGAGATGGGTTAGGATGAGCTTAAATCAACAAACGGAAGTGGATTGTCTGTTGGAGAATCCAAACAATGACTGAACATCCCACGAGGAGAAATGTAATCAACAGACGAAGAAATGTAAAAAAAAAAAAAAATAAAAATTTTAGTTTTATTAAAATACTCAAAAAAAAAAAGTCAAAAAAAAATTTCTCCATTTGTATAAAAATAATTGTTATTTTAATAAACACATTTATATAAATGTATATATTTTTTTTCTTTATTTTTATACTCAATTAAATGAACATTGGTATGTATATAGAGCTGAGAATTCACGATGGATATCAACATACTACAGTTGCAGCTGTAGCCAACCAGACACTTTAATTCTACAGAGTGCATCATTTGCATCGTGCTAAAGGGGATGAAGGGTTGGTGAGGAGAGAACGGAGGTTACTGGATGCCATCAGGAGAGTTGAACTCTACCAGGATGTGGTCAGAGTGGATGGTAGCAATGGTTGAAAGAGCAAAATGGTGACGTAGTTATTATGTGAGTGTGTCTGTATACTTAAAAGTATATATGTAACACATTCAGGAAGAAATGGAAAAGCGTAGGCAGGTTGTGAAGAAGGAAAGTGAGATGAAATGGGCACCTCAGTTAAAATCCACGTGATGGATGACACGCATATTTTAAAATGTTCCTACACAGAAAGAGAAAAAAAAAAAAACTTTTCCAACTAACCCTCTTGAAATTTCTATCTCACTTACTCACTCGTTCATTTCAATTTTTACCCTCTACTATAACATTCACCTTCTTCTTACAACCCACTATCTAAAAGGAAGAGTGAGAGATCTACTTCAGAATCCCAAAAGTTCTGCGACATCATAATAAAAATATAAAGAAAAAAATTTTAAATCGTAAGTAAATCTACTGTAGTTATTTTATTAATTAAATTATTAATTAATATTATAAATTAAAGTTTGTAATTTATCGTGATGTTATTATTAAAATTGGAATTATAATTTTGGAATGGAATAAAAATTGGAATTTAATAATTGATAATGGTTAAATTTATTGCAACATTTTATGGCAGCTGACGACAAAAGCACATCCCTTATATTTTCCCCATCAGCACATTATGTGAAATAGTTAAAGCGCAACATAACATTTATATTTCTTTTGGCAATTCAGCGAGTCGTTATAGCCAGACACTATTGACTTTAGTGGTTTTTGCTTTCCAGAGGATAATATCATGACATATTAGAGTTTGGGGATTTTGTATCACTGAATTTGATGGTGTTGATGGTTGGGGAATGCTACTGGGATTCATATTACGTGGTGTAGAAAGCACAGGTGCAACCTATTGATGTTGCATTGGCAATTTGGTGGCATTGTTGATAGCCTCCTACATCATAAATAAAACAACTTTTTTTCCAACATAAAAAAATTAAAAAAAACTTTTGTTCTCTTCCAACAAACAAAACATATTTTTTCTCTCTCTGAGCTTTTTCCCCTTTTCATTTACATCATTTCTTACTAATGGACGTGTGATACTCTACATTCACCCCTTTTCCTTCACTCTAAATTCATTCAATATTACATGAACATCGCTTTTATTTATTCAAATTATTTTCTTCAGTCTTCAGGATAAAATATTTTTTTTATTTCATATTCAATTTTATCATATTAAATATTATTGTCAATAATGTAAATAAAATATTGTCTTCTTCTCTTATTATGTACATATAAAATTCAATCTTCCATTTACCATCAATGACATTACAATAAATTTGTATATACAAAAGCGAGAAATTTGTGAGTGGTAAAAATATGAACAAAACCAATCGCGCTTTCATATTCTCATCGTCTCCATTCTAGTACAATGTTTTATTATAAATATATATTATCTTATGTACCAGGGTATGTATTAGTGCAATGCAGACTTGCCTGGCATTTGGCCATTGTCGATAAACAACACGAATACCAACGTAAATGTTAGTGCAAATAGACCAAATGCGTTGGGTTTTTATTCTTGCATATACCATCAAGTTGGTTGGTATGATGGAAATGTAGATAAAAAAATAAAAGTGCACATGGGCGCCACATGAGAGTACTACAGCGGTATTCTCTCGTAGTAGTTACAGTACGAGTTGGGTGAGGCATCAATTGCTAGGTGGAATCGAACGCTCGATTCGATTTCTTCCAACTCTCGCTTCTACATTTTTCGTGCTTTTTTTTTTTTTTATTTTATTTTTGCTTCCTCTTCCTTCTACCTTTTTTTATTATTCGGTCGTTCACTTTCTTGCTCGTAGTACGGCGACGTACGACGACTTGAATTTTTACGCGCCCTCGCGCGTTTTCTTTCTTGCTCTTTCAACGAATAAAATTTTATCCGATCTGTCGTAAATTCTTTAGACGGTCGAAGAGCAAGTGCACCACTGCGATGTGCGCTTCTGGTAGATAAGAGAGAGAATGGAAGGACCCAATGTAGGGGGATAAAAAAAAATTAAAGAATAAAAATAAAAAAAAATATATAAAATAAAAAAAATTATATTACATTTTAGAATCGAAGCACGTCGTCTTATATGTCGCCAAGCTGTCACTATTTTTATGGTTTATATATTTTCATCGTTATTTATTTTAGTGTAATTTTTATTATTAAAAAATTATAATTAATCTTATTTTTTTTTTTTTTTTTTTTTTTTTTTTTTTTTTTTTTTTTTTTTTTTTGGTTTTTTTTTTATTGTGGATTTATTAATCGTTTTGGCTTCACATAAAAATATATCATCTGTTGTGTATTGTGCTTTTTATATTTTAAATGGATTTTATAACGTCCCATAAAGTAACCCATGTGATCGGCCATAAAATTGGAGAAAAAAAAAAACTCTTTTAATATATATATTTTTTCACGGATCCAGGTGTATTTGATATATAAATTATAAAAGAAAAAGAGAAAAGCTCCATGTTATATTTTACGATGAATTTTTACGGTTATTTCATTTTATTCATTCTTTATTTTATTTATTTTTTTCTCATTTGAAAAATCAAAGAAAAAATAAAATTTTGTTTTTCTATTGTAAATATACCGCAGATACGAATATTTTATCGAAGGTTTTTGCATTGATACTGTATGGAATAAATTGAAAGTAGATAGATAAATAAAATGGTAGGGAAAAAAAAAAAATTTGAAAATAAAATAAAATAAAAGACTCGAGTGCAAATTGAATTTCTTTTATATTCAAAATCAACTCAGTTAGTCTAAAAAAGCGCAAAATAACGTGATGTTCAATAAATTCAATGAGCTTTTGTATAGTATCAATTGATAAAATTTAAACGCTTTAAAATCAATTAATTAAATTTTCATAGTCATTGTGTAATAACATTATCAATTCACCACGTCTGAAATAATATGTAGAATAAATATAAAATTCTCCATGATAATGTCTGTATAATTAATAAATTTCAAACATAGCAGAAGAATAAATATTAAAAAAATATTCACCTAAATGTATTCAAAAATTCTCAGCTGATTAAATTGCAAATATACATTCTACAATTTTAATATTTTTTTGTTCCCCCTTCGACTTCAATAATGAGTTAACGCAGTAAAGTTCAAGAAAATCGATCTTGAATAATAGCATTTGACGAAGTAAATCGAATGAATGTCACGTTCAATTCCATTCTTCCAATACGAATTTATTTTTATTTCATTGCATATCTTTCATTTTTGGTTCGATTGCACGCCCGGCAAGAAAACTTTGGCCACGCGGGTGAAGTATGAGGTTTGGCAGGAGCTTTTTCGTGGGTGCATTTGACACCCAAGGATAAATAGAAGTGATAAACGACCGTCCAATAATGGAAAAAAAAAAAAAAAAAAAAAAAAAATATGATAATAAAAATAAATCGATAAATCAAATAAGAAAAAAAAAAAAAAGAATATTCAATCTCAATAAGGAACTCAAGTCCCTTCTAAAAAGAGAAAAAAAAATCCGTCTTCTATATTCTTATAAATAACAAGAAAAAAAAAAAAAAGTAAAAGGAAATAAAATCCTGAAACTTCCAAAACTGATTTCTACTGCTTGGGCTTTTAGGATATCTACTTTCATCGCTCAGTAGCCGGAGATGGTGCTCTCTTAGTTTCCTGAAGAGGCATTACCGCACACTACATATAAGGTGTCACCCATCGGAAGGAGCTTTCATAGCTTTTGAGAGTTATGGCAAAATATACGGACATCCGACGTCATTTTGACAAGCTAAAGCAAACATTGATGTACTTATATGATCCACCTGATTTTTTTTTTCTATTCCACCTCACTCAAACACACAATATCCGAACTGCCATCACATATATGTATAAAACATCTATATATCCACTTGGAACATCTTTGCTTTCCACTTCGAGTCCGGGGTTTTCAAGCTCAGCGATAACTCAGGCGGGTAATTGCGCATTGGAGGGCTGCTTCCAAACCCCTTTTCCATCTTTCCACCCTTGATAGGTAATTCTCGAGTAATAGCTCCACGAGAGAACCCACCCGACTGTGTACATATAAATGTATCGAAACGTGAAGAATTGATATCAATGGAGAGAAAAAAAAAAAAAGAAAAAAAAAAATTGGTAAAATCCATCACTGAATGAAAACAAAAATTTCAGATGTTTTACTTCATCTACTCTTGAAATTACATGGCTCATCTGTTTACAGTATTTGTAAACACAGAATATATAGAATAAAAAAAAATACGTGAATTTAAATAGAAGAATAATTTTTTTTCTTAATTTAAATATTATCCACAAAACTCCTTTGTATTTCACAAATGATTAAAACCCAAAGTTTCAATTTATAAATCATTAAATGCACCACTGCCAAGTGTATGCAATTAATCGCCTGACTGGAGACTGATTCACGAGATATATTCACTAAAGTTCACGTGAATGTGTATGGGTATATGTACGCTGGGTGTTTCTAGAATAGTTTAATTACTCGTGGATGCCCGCCGGGAGCTTTTGGACTCTGATGGCCACTGATGTTAGTAGTCAGGGGTTGTATTCGGTTGACGATGGTGGTGGTAGTGGCGATGATGATAGTGGTAGTAGGTCCTATTGAGTTGAGGGCAGACGGGGGTAGCTGTACATGTTAGTATAGGGGACGTTTTGTGGGATAAAGCAGGACTTCTGACGCGACCTAACTGTTCACCACTGACGGAAATGTTCTATGACCGCGCGTAATCCGGTATCACGTCGATGACAAAAGCAAATTTGCATCCATTCCATGTAACCAAGAGACCCGAGAGTTCAGTTCGTCTATATATAAAATATATACAATATTTAATATATCATTGGTATACATTGGATCCCAGGTGATGATTAGTCTTCATAATTGACAAGGGTTCAACGAAAGAAAAGAAGATTTTGATTAATGACCTGTTTGGAACCTTATTCCCAATCTCCAACCAACAAAGTTAGGAATAGTCTCTTAATTTTTTTATTTTTTCTGACACTCTTTGAAATTACTTTGGAATAATTAGTTTAGCAGTTTGGGTTTATTAGTTATAGATTCTTTCCAATGTCTTGTGCCTTGGCGCTAAATAAATAGCATCCCTCCAAAGGTGGATAACAATGTTTGAACTTATCTATTTGGTCGTTAGGGAATCTAAAGATAGACACTATAGGTATTGTTAGGAAACAACCGAACACCAAGGCTTGCAGAACATCCAGTTAATTTATTGTGCACACTTGGGTATAGGTATGCCAGTTGGGGTGTTGAACCAACCCAACAACCAACCGAGAAACGAGAGAAAAGGAATTGGGATTGCATGAGGAGAGAGAAAGACGAAATGCAGAAACCTATTCTGGTTAACTTTAAGGTTTGGGTTTATATATCTATATGTATATGCATTCAAGATGCATGTAAACTTTAGGGAATTGTGTATTCGTCTCAAGTGACACGTCTCACACGCTGTGTTGAAGATAAATAGTCGATGAAAATGAATGGAAATTAACATTAGACAAGTTTATGTAAATTCATGGCTGTTAAATTGATTTTAATTTTTTTTTCCTTTCATTTTATGAAAGTTTATTGTGGCATTTAGTTGTCGTTTTTGTTGTTGTTGTTGTTTGAGAATGTTTAACAATGGGAAATTTACAAGAGAGTATGTAGGATGATAAAATAGAGAACATTGAGGAGTGAGTCGGGAAATTGTTGACCAATTTTGATTCACCATGATTGCGACCACAACATTTCCGTTTAAACGCAACTGTCTCTGCCACTTTGAGTCTATTGTAGTCACTTAATGCTGCTTTCAAATGTCCACTATTATCATATATTACATTTCATCGTCACTATTCATTCACTTCTATCGCTATTGAATATTTAATGTTATAGCTAAGAGTAAAGTTTGGAATTAAATGGTGAAGTTATATTATAAAATATTGTAGAAAATCAGAGAGGTAATTTTGAGAAAATTAATTCATTATTTTGTTTTACATATTGTTGTTTTAAATTCGTTGAAAGTTTGTAATACTTTTATTTGTTGGATAGAAATATTTGATTTTAGGTTTAATTATTTTTAGCAACATTTTTTTGCATTATTTTTGTTTTTATCTCTGCATTGTCGAATTATTGGATAAACATTCTTGGGTATCAATCGATTTTTGATAGGATTAACAAGCTGAGCTTTACCAGCTAGTAAAATTTGTGATATTATATTACTACTTTTCCCTCGTGTACATTATATAAAGTTGAAATACTTTAGCATTCTAGGCTCGTAAATATATATTTACTATTTTTTTTTTATCTACAATGAATATTTTAGTGCAGAGCAAAATTTTTATAAATAATAATTGAGATTATTAATATATAATTTAATGTGTAATATAATTTTAAGAGCATTCGCATTACAGGGGAAGAAACTTGATGAATTAATACTCTTTACTACAATCTTCAACTTGATTGTATTTATTTATTTATTTAATAAAATATTTAATAAAATCTGAAAAAAATATTTTTAGTATAAAAAAAAAATCTTTTGTTTCAATAATGTAATTATTAAATCTTCACACTTCATTCAACTGGTAATATATTATCATTTTTTTTTTTTTATCTTTTTTTATATTTCCCTGCATTTTTTCTCTTATTTAACTTTTAACTTTTTTCCTATTTTTTTTTTTATTCGAATAGAATTTGAATGAGGAAAATTCTCCATAACACCTTTTACTGTCATGAACGGTATGAGGTTCGTTAAAAAGTTCAACTACCAACAGTACTCATCACAGAACCAAAAGTGCATTGTTTAAAAAAAAAAAAAAAAGCAATGAAGAAGTTTCGTTCATTAGCTATGGAAAATGGGCTCAGTAAGGTTATATATACAATAATGAAATGAATAAAGCCTTGGAAAAAATACATTACATACACCCAGTGCGTTATAAAAATAGTCGTAATTATTAAATTATATTTTAAAATTGTTTATTATTAATTATAAAATTTTTACTCTGCGATAAAGTTTTTGATTGTAGAAAAAATATAAAAACAAAATATTTCTGGGTAAGAATATTAAAAATATTTTAATGTTTAATATAATACCTAGTGAAAAAAAAAAAAAGAAAAAAATATTGTAAATTCTAGTGGACGAGAAAGCACAGCTTGTTATTTCTGACAAACATTGAGTAGTTCACGAGAGTGTGCGTCCAATAATTTACAGCCAGGGCACAAACGTAAATGGCCAATTACGGTAAAACCCTTTGACTCGGCAATCCGTTCGTTCATATGTGTATATCCAGCTATTAACCATGTCCCAAAAAAATAAATAAATAAATAAACTAACAAGTGAACAAACATCAACGAAAAAAATATTTTTTTTTCAAGTTTCATCAAAAATTCTACCCAGTTACTTATTCAATATTATTTAATCCTCTGTTAAATGAAATAAATTTATTATCGACCACTGCTGTTTGTTTATTTATCTAATATTGAATATTTGCTTGTGTTAATACATGCATTATTAATTATATTAAATATTACATATAGTTAATACAATTAAAAAAATAAAACGTTGATGTTTATTTTGGATAAATTTAATAAATAAAATCAAGTTTAATCAGAGCTGATGAAACTGTATTATAATAATTCTCGTCATTTTATTTATGTTTATTTTATCTTGCTCGAAATATTGTTAATAACAATTAAATATATAGAGTGGAATTGTGAATAAAAATTAATGGATGATTAAATATATTTTAATTGATATGAAATGTGGAATTATTTTTAATTGTGAAATGGAAAATTAGGTGATATTATAAATTATTATTTCATTGGAAATAAATATGTATCTGATGTGGAAAATTTCCCATGGAGAAAAATAAAATTCTAATTAAACAATTGAAATAAAATTAAAATTGATAAAAATATATTATTTTTTTATTTTTTAGTTATGACGCAGATTGAAACTGATAAATGACTAAGCATAAATGTGTCAATGTTGATTGATATTTTCATAATTAAATAAAAAAACCTACATAAAATATATTTTTACTTTGAATAAATTCAAGAAATTTATATATTAAAAATTTTCATTAAATTATTTGATCAGTTGTGATATAAAAAATTGAAAAAAAACATGACTCGATTTTGAGTTAATCACAAGGACAGGCGCACCAAAATTTCTTTGTTATCAATATTTTAATATTCGAAATTCAAGGCTTATCATTAACCGAAATAAAAATGAAAAAAAATATCTAATATCCATATAAGCACACCTGCTAATTGTTATTAAAATTAACCGTTGAGATATCTTTGTTTCTTGCCACATGATATCTATTTTTTTCAAGTCGTCTCTCGATAATAAAAAAAAAAAAGAAAAAATAAGATTAATAGTCCAAATTTTAGTGGGGGATTTGAAATATAAGGTTCGCCTAATGCGGTCTCTAAACAAACACATCTAACCAGTCATAACGTAAGTACGTGTGTAAATTATCAAAATGAATTCGTCTCCAAAAATATTCGTTGTATTTTTATATTTGGGATCAATAATATTCTCAACAACTGCACAAAATAATTTAGAATTATTGGCAAGCAAAAAAATTGGAAATATTTTATCATACGCTGATGGAATATTTAAAATAATTCAAACAACAAATAACGAAGATATTAATATAATGGGTGATTTCATAGCAAGTATCAAACGAGGCGATTTGAACATAAAAAATCTTGAAAATCTTCGACCAGAAATAATAAATAAAATTGAATGTTTATGGAAATCAGGATGGAGTGGAAATTACTCCCATATGCTTCAAGAGATTCTTATAAAATCTAATGAAAATTATATCGAATTCGAAAATTATTTAATAAACAAAGAATATGACGAAATAATAAATCCGAATTTTGTTGAATTTGCTGATACAATTATCACTTCATATATTCGTGATCAAGTTTTTCACGGTTATGTTAAATTCGTTAATCGAACAATGCCAGCACTACGTAACGGTCTCTTTGATGTACTTGCCAGAGATTTTGATCCAGAGGTGAGTTTAAAAATATATTTTACTAATTGAAAATTATTTATCAAATTATAATTTTATTTTATTTATTTTTTTTTCATTTCTCAATATCGTTCATTTGTTTAGAACAACTGCAATGTTGAATCTGTCGATGAACTCTTTACTGACATGGCTGCGTTGTATTCATTGGTATTTACTAAACAATATACAATGATTTTAGTATCACTAAAAACAATGCAAGTGCCAGCTTTACGTAACGAAATGCGTTCAATTAAAATCTACAATGAATATTTGAATAGAAATCCAATCGTAACATATCAAGATTTATTGGCAGAAGCTCGAGGATATTATGAAGAAGCCATTTATACTACTTATAAATCAGTTATCAAAGCTTTTATCGAATAAACTGATTAAACAAAATATAATTCGTGTATTAAAAATAAATAAATAAATAAATAAAAATATACTTTGATATTTCGTAACTTTACACGATTATATATTGCGTTAAATAATTGTAACTTTCAGTAAAACTAAAAATAGAATTTAATATATATATTCAAGGCACGTATAACTATTAGCAAATGTTTGAGTTGTAATTTATCTAGTCTTACACACGCATAATCACATCCCAGATAGAAAAAGAGAAATCTCCTGTAGAGTCATCTTAGAAATTTATGTTACGTAAAAATTTTCCAACTGCATTTTTTCGCATAAATTTTATGGTGTGTTAAATCGTTTGATTATCTCATCGAATCTATTCAATAGAACGTGATTCAACGAATGAATGAGAAACAAATGATAAATATTAATAAAATAAACTAAAATCCAATTTAATATTCATAGACAGTATAAAAAATTTTGTTAATTTTGCACTGTTTGGAATTTGTGTAATTAAACTAGACGACTGCAACAATTTTTCATACACTAATCAATGTTTGTCAGGTATAATAAGTTATGTTAAACAATACATCACTGTAAAATCGCATAATATTGTCTGCTTTCTCTGGGATAAATTATTTAAAGTTGAAATACTTTAATACTCTGAGTTTGTAATAATTTTTTTTTCTTTTCTTTTCTACAGTTCGAAACTTTAATGAAGCGTAAAATATTATAATTTATAATAAGCAATATCGGAATATAGTTTAATGAACGGTTGTTTTTTAACATGTTCAACATTGTATTAAATATGAAAAATAATAAATAGTTATATGTGCAATTTATTCATTATTCTGTAATTTTTAATTTACTTCTCTCAGTGTGTGATATAATATTTATTTATTTATTGGAATATTTAATAAGTTCTGGAAGAATTATTTCTACGTGAAAAAATCTAGCTTGAATAATACGATTATTTCTTCTTTTCACTTTTGTCACGTCTTTTTTTTTTTCATTTTTTTATTTTAATTTGTTCTGAATTATTTAACTTGTGTTCACTTCACAAGTCATTACAACATTAATACGACGAAACGAAACGTTTTATATGAAATTATGAATTAAAATCAATGAGCGATTAAACATATTAATCAATATCGACTTGTGAAATGTTGAATATATTAATAAAAAATTTTAATTTAAAATTTTAATTTTTATATCAAAAATCGAAAAATTTCTTCAAGATAAAAAAAAGTCTTTATCAAATTTTATCAATGGATATTTATCATAAGTAAATTTTATATTTTTAATTTTATCTAATATAAACTTTCACAATATAGCCACGACTGATAAATTTAAAAGTTACGCCCATTTTTTATTGATTTAAAATTGAAATAAAATTTTATCATCATTAAAAATCGTTTTGAAACAATTAAAAATATTAATATGTGTTAATTCATTCTGAATTCAGACTAGTACTGACATCAATATCTAAATTACCATTGTTAACAAGTATTTCATCAGATAGAATTGTCGAATTATTAAGAAACCGAATAACAAATATATAAATATAATTATTAATACTCAAATTAATAGAAAAAATTATTAATTGTTCATTTCGCAATCATAAGGAAGATTAAAAAAATTTAATTCATACGATTTGGTATAGTGGGAGAATTGGAATATAAATTCCTGAAACGCGCTCGGAATTTCAGCAGATACAATTTGACAGTTATAAAAATACGTGAATAATTTTGCAAAATGATCTCGTTAAAAAATTTATTTATAGTTTTTTCATGCTCAGTATCATTAATAATAATTTCAACCACTGCACAAAATATTATCGCGTCATTAGTAAGAGAAAAAATTGCAAGTATTTCATCATATGGAGACACAGTATCGAAAATAATTCGGACTGCAAATAATGATATTTATAAACTTGGTAATTTAATCGCGAAATTAAAACGAAATAATTCAGTTATTAAAAAACTTGAAAATCATCAACAAGAAATAATAAATAAAACTGAATGCTTATGGAAATCAGGAAAAAGTGGAAAAAAATCCTTCATGTTCAGGCAAATTATAACAAAAATGGATTCACATTATAAAACATTTGAAAATTATTTTTTAAATAGTAAAACTTTGGATTCAAATTTTACTAAATTTATCGATTTAATTATTGCAAATTATATATATTCTGAGTTTCTTAATAGTTATGTAATGTTGATTGATCGACGATCAACATCGCAACACAATAGTCTTTTTGATGTACTTGTTAATGATTTTGATCCCAAGGTAAGTTGAAAAATAAATTTTCGATTAAAATAATTCTAAAAAATTCTGAATTTTTTTATTAATTTAATTTAATTTTTTTTTCTCATTATTTTATTTAGAAAAATTGTAATGTTCAATCTATCGATGAACTTTTTGCTGACATGGCTGCATTGTATTCATTAGTTTTTACTAAACAATATACAATGGTTTTATTATCATTGAAAGCAACTGAAGTACCAGAATTACGACGTGAAATGAATTCAATTAATATTTTAAATTTATATCATGTCAAAGGATACTTGAATTTATTTGCTGAGGTGCAAAAATATTATAAGAGAGCTATTAATATCACAAATAAGTCAATTATCAAAGCTTTCAGAATGAAATTTGCTTCATAAAAATATAAATCGTATGTAAAAAAATTCTTTACGATATAAATTTTACTTAGAGAATTTGAAATAATTATCGAAATAAATGTTGTAATAATTATTACATATTATTAATGTCCGACAATTTTCCATGAATTTTACTGTAATTTATATTCTCTCTGCAATTATTTTGCATTACATAATAAAATTTCCTACATAATTTCGCATAGAAAATTATTTTAACTATTTCCAACACGAATTTTTTTATCAAATTTTAATGCAAGAAAAATCATTTTACATAAACTAAATAATATTTCATGTTAAATCTAACACAAAATTATTCACTGTCTCGTCATAAATAATGTAGATATGTATTGCTTTTTTTGAAAATGTTACGACAAATAAGCTGAAGAAATTTGGCAACGAATCCGACAATGAAATAAAAAAAAAATTCCCAAAAACACAAAATATACAACGTGTGCGTTTATATATGAGGAAAACGGTTAGCAAAAAGCTCATCTGTTATGTCTCAAAGTGTGTGACTCAATGCGTTTTTCGGTAACTGACCAAAAGCTCGCGAAAGCCAAATGACAAATACAAAAAATAATGAAAAAAAAAAAAAAATCCGCAAAATCTCGACAGTCGGAATTGTGCGGAAAACAAACGACGGGCGGTAGAAGTTTCTTTACGATATTTCCGGGCAAAGAACATCCCGCTGTTTCAAGTTGGCGAATGAACAAATATTCTATGTACACTAACAACAAAAAATATCTCTAGATAAAAGCAAAAAATAATTCCCTGATAAAATTCAATTAATATTCGAATGTATTAATTAAATCAATACATTCAAACCAAAGCTTTATAATATCTTTAAAAATATAAACTCAATTCCAATCGATAATACGCATAGAAAAATACAAATTTATTATTTTATAAAAATAAAATTGACCTCACTTTAATATTTCACCATATTGTATAATTTAAAAATTATTTATCATTTCATTTTCTCTGTCATAAAACGAATTCCGTGAATGTATAGATATTCATAATATAATATAATTATAACGCGGATTATGGCGCACAAAAAACCACCCCACTGATGTACATTTGGGATTTTTAATAAAAAATTACGAGCAAAAGCATTAGCAGTACTTTTACATATCATAATAGGATTGTTATATGAATATTTTTTTTTTTTTTCAACTCACCGGTACACACTTTCGTCGTAGGACAACAGGATCCTCAGTGGCTGACTAATGCTACGTTTTTTTACTTCATGCGCCGGCTCAATGTGCACTCCATGGACCACCTGGAAAATATAACAAAAAAAAAAATTATGAAATATATTTGTTGGAATTTTACAGAGCTTTATTTCATTCATTTATATACACACATATATAATTTTTTTTTCTTTAATTTTATTCTTCTCCGGATTTTTTAAACAGGAAAAATTTATTGCCGACGTAGGCATGGGATAACGCAGTGGGTATTGCACGATAAAATAACTTTGCTATGAAGATCCAAACCAGTAAAGAGAGAAAAAGAAAAATAGAAAGTGGGATAAATTTTACTTGCCTTGAGACAAACCCAAGAGCTTCGAGCTTTTGTTTTTGCCTCTAACTCCTCTACATCTTTTATCCTGAAGAAATACGAGAAATTCTTTGCGTATGCTTTTCATTCATACGAAAGCTTTTCTTGTCTACGCAAATTTTTATATAGATAAAAAATAATATTTGTCATTTTGAATTTTTAATTTATTAAATTTAAAATAAATAAAATTAAATTATTTAAATATCTCATGACAATATTTAATATTAAAATATAAAACAGTGTGTTGAATTATTATATTTATATTTATTTATTTTTCGATTCTTTGCGTTGAGTATAAAATTTTTTTTTTTTTTTTTTATTTTTACATTAGAATTTCAATTCTACGAATGGAATAGTTTTCAAGATGCCAAGAAACTTTTGAGTGTACTGAGAAAATGATCTTTGGTATGCGGGTGAAAACTCAAGATATTTGGCCAGTGGTGAAAATAAAATAAAACTGAAGAAAAAAAAAAAAAAAATACAAGAGATGAGAAGGGAGGAAGGATAAAGCGAGAAAAAGACCACCCTTAGAGTCCTTTACAAGAAGCATTCAAGGAATTATTGCAGACGTAGAAAAGGACAATGTGATGCTAGAAAAAAAGAGAGAAGGAATTTTGCTAGAAATGTTTCCTCTCAACTGAAGTAAGTTTGAGTCAGGATTAGATGCCGCTACAGTAAAAACGCTTGGGAGAGTGCTAAAAGTTGTGAGATAAGCTCCAGGATAGATGGATCCAAGTATAAAAACCAGAATAAAACAAGAAATAAATAAGAAAAAAAAAAAAAAAAAATATTTCAAATATATAAATAAATAATATATTTTTAATTTTTTGTCTATCAATTCAAGGGCTTTAAACGATGATTATTCCATACTGAAATGGACTTGATATTGGAATCGTGAATTTTCCAATGGATAAAATGAGAAACATTGGAAAGCAATCGTTGAGTGAGATATTTCTGTGCAATATTATGCAACAGTAAAACCTAAAGGAATTTTATGGGCTTTATCGCCGATTTCCCTGGAGATGTTTTGCAAAAGACCAGAACATATACAAAAAAAAACCCCCTATGAGCTTGTAAAACCCCAAGAATATCATCGTTGAAATATACAAATCTCTATTTGAAATGAAACATATAAAATAGATACTATAAAAAATAAATGTATACACAATAAGCAATATTGTAAAATGATGTATGAATAAATATTAAAGACGATAGAGAGTTAAAGTTACTTGTACTAAATATCATAACTTATTCAAGCACTTACAGAACGGTCTCCTTAATTATCAAACTTTGAACTAAAACTAATTTCCCACAGTGTAATATTCCAACGCTTTGGATTTGCTACATTGACTTCTCTTTCTTCCAACCTTCGATTCTCTGGTTAATGAATGAGTGAAAGTGAGGATACGAGGGGAAGATGATTGCGCTAATATTCATAATATAATGGGAAACTTTATGATGAAATAGCTGTAAAGATTATTACCATAGTTTCAATAAAATAATAAGGGATGGAAAGAAAAAATTAATATGAAAGATAAAAAATATCTTCAATTAATGGAGGGAAAATGAAAATGATTTTTAAAGAGGCTACATGCAAAATTTTATGTTATATCTTTGTAAGTGGGTGTATTAAAGTAGGAATAAAAAATTTAAATGCAGCCTAAAGGGATGTGGTGATGGTGGAACTGAATTTAAGAATTAAGCGAATAGATTTTTCCTAAATTTTCATTAAAATTGAGGAAACTTACTGGACGCGTGGAGTGAAAAAATAAATGAAATAAGTATGTAGTCAATGGTGGAATAGATACGGAAAAACATCAGACGAAAAGAAATAACGAGAGTAAAATAGAAAGAAAATGAAGAAAAAGAAAAAAAAATGTGTCAGACGACTATTTTTCTCTGGCTTTTCTTGTAAAATTTCTCTATTTTCTTCATTTTTACCTATCTCAAAGTCCCTGGTGACCAAGAAGGTATCAAACTCCGTACGACAAACGTCTAAAGGTGTCGAACGAAAATATAAAAGGTGAAATGTCACTGAAAAAAAATAAATAAAACGAAAAAATAAAATAAAATGAACTACAAAAGAACATTTACAGTATTATAAAACCTATAAAATCGATGTTTTCTTCTGATGACTGTCACATACAATTCAAATGTAATAACTCCAACGGCAATTTGACATAATTAAAGTTAAGAAATCATCATGTTAGAAAGTCACCTCGACGAAAACGTGTCACGTATTCCAAAGGAATATATGAGTTCTCCAACATAGTTAGAATTCAACGAAGACATCGTGACAAAAGTTCAACTACTGCCAGGACTCTTTGGAACGAGAGACGGCTGTGCTTGTCCTCAACTGGTTGGAACTCCAGTTGTTAAAAAAATAAAAAAATAATAAAGAAAAGAGAAAAAAAAAAAGAATACCACCGTTTCTGCACCTTTCCTTAATAGCACCCCGCACAATTTTCTTTGTTCCATCCAACAAACGTAATTCAAAGTTAAGCGCAACAAGAGAACAGAAATGACAAAAGAGGCCAAAGACATACAACTGTCTTGTACGATGAATGACTGAAGAACTAAAATAATCTCTAACAAAATCCAAAGTATTCATGAAACCGATCTTTGTAAGAATAAGAAAAACTATCAAATTAATTAATTAATTCATTAATTAATTAACGGTTTAAACTAAGTAGACCGTGTAATTTTCACTTCATAATAAATTTTCAAGTTGGAAAATTCGTAAAAGACCCTTATTCGTTAAACATCGATTTAGCACATGTGTTCCAACCTAAATAGAATGTATATTACCACCACGTACATAGATATACACATGGATATATAGTTCTATGTACGGTCGACGCGCTTGCGAGCTCTGTGTACACGTGAATAAAGCGACGATCAAAGCTTTCACATGCTGACGCGACCCAAAGAAGCGAGAGAGAGTTAGGAAATGGAGGATGGTTACTCTATGCTGCTATACAGTACATCGGACGATGATGTAAATATGCAAGCAGATGAATACACACTAACCCGTTTGGTTCATGCGAGAAAATCACCTTGATCATGTGCTAAAATTCTATTTTGAATTATAATATTTCAAAATTAATATATTGATTATTTACCTATTTAACGAAAATTCGTGAAATTGAAAATCTTCTGAAGTTTGTGTGTATATAAATTTTGTGGACATGTTTCTATTTAATCAAAGAGTAATGTAATTTTATTCACAAACATTTCACGAAATATACTATAGCACAAAATTGAAAGAGAAATATCGTTGGGCAACTGGGACACGCCAGGACTCCATTTAATCTTGGAGAGACTGGTGGTTTTTTCCTGAGACAGGCAGGAAAAAGGGTGGCTTTTGTATATATATTCGCAAATAGAAATTTCCCATCTTTATCAATCTTCCTTTCTTCTTTTTTGTATCATTTTTAATTGGTAAAAATACATTATGGAAAATACTATTATAATCAGAAATGACTGCTTCAAGTTAAGAATATATAATTCAAATCAGTTGATAGATTGATATTATTAACCGGAATTCCTAACATGACATTATATTTGGACCAACCATTGTTATTTGAATCACGTGAATATTATACAGATTCTACATTCAGAAACTTGGAAGCCGCATTATATACTATGGCAAACCAAATCTCCTTGGTAAACCAAATATACTCGCACCAGCCCACGAAGATTATGTCTTGAAACCTCCTAGAAACCAATGTCCATATTGAAGAGATGGACCCCGATGCTTTGACATAATGTGGGAGTATTATATAGTTAGGTTTATCCGAGCATTGGTCGATAATATTGAAATACAGAACGAGACGACACGATTACACTATTGATAATTAATTAATTCCGACTGGTCAGTTCAGTAGGTTATACCCTTTGACAAAATGCAGAATAATAGAGAAGATAACTCAATCCATTAGGAAAATGGTTAAATACATTTCGATAAAATGATATCGAATATGTATATCTATTATTTAAACTAAATTAAGGTTACAAGGACAATGTATATTCAGGTTAATATGATGGATTATTAATATTAGATAGAGAAATTGGAAATTCCAGAGTTGGTCTGAAATTAGGATTTGAGAGAATTGATCCAAGCACGTGTTCGCTGATTTCAAATCCATTCTCTTGGTAATGCAAGTGCACGCGATTTCAGCAGATTAATGCAATTTGCATTCTACGTCGTGTTAGAGCATACAGGATTTGAGAATAGATCCAATGTATGGTGAGGATAAAGCGAATTCCGAGAAATTCAACCCTGTCCATTTCCATCCAATGATCCCCTCTCATCCAATTCATCAGCGTAATCAACAAAAATACCGACTGGTGTTGAATAATTAATAAAAAAAAATATAAAACTCATTTATCTAATGATCCAAACATTCTCACAAAGTAGGGTTTTTTCTCAAATTCCTAAAATTGATTAATCAATACTGCTAAATATAACTTCAATGCTGTGTTTTCAAAATAGATTAATATAATTACGTCTTATGTAGTGTTTATCTTAACATTCAAGTCGCGTTCGATTATACGATAGCGCCTTTCTCCAAGTACCACAAACAATTCCACATGCCTATCTGACCCTTCCTCAACACACTCCTAATTACCACTGCTGGCAGCACACTCATATGTATCGATCACTCTCCGCCTTACACACATACACAATTATATTCTCCAACTAGCCCAGCCTTCTATTGCAATCCACACGGGAATCCCGATAAATCCAATCAAGACCACCTGCCACTTTTGTCGTAATCGACTGAATGACGTACCCTCTAGCACCCTTGGACATAATAACTAATGTATCTAATATTCTAGTGAAGAAATTATTCACAACTACCAACACTTTCCTCATCCTACCCCTCAACCACACCATTTCGTATTCGTTATTATTTTTATTTTCTATCTCAATGAACGTTAATTAATTTTGACGTAATTAACTGAAGAGGTTTTTTAATCCATCGGTTTTCAGTAAATTACTTTGGGTATATGGTTCTCCTTTTTTTTTTCTTTTTTCTCTTCGTCCTTTCTCATTTTGTTCCGTTAAAAAAAAATCCACCCTGAGTTTATAATGCAAGTACTTTGAACGATAATGTTCCCGTGAAGATGAGGGCGAGTGAGAAAATGTTGGGTGATTATTTGGCGAATAGGGGATGAAATGAAAGTTGTTGGGGGACACGATGAGCAGGAGATTTTAGGGCGTTGGAAAATGGAAGAAAATAATTATTGCGGGCGTCGGCGTAAAATTGCGAAATGAGGAAACGAGAGGAGAGATAGAGAGGAAGATTGAGAAATAGAATGGAAAAGTTGCAAAACATTTCACATCCTCCTTCTCTCGGCCAGTTTTGTGAACGAGTGTTCATTGAAAGCTGTGGAAACAAACAAATGATCTGTATAAAACAGTGGCTGGAATATAAAAAAGAGGAAATAAAAATATAAAGTTTGACATTCGGAAAATGAAAAAGTAAAAAACGAAAAATCTATATGTATAAAAAATGAAAAATATATTTTGATCATGATTGAACCTTTAGTTATTTAGTTTGCTCAACATTCAAACATTTTTCCCTTTTACATTCATTTGTGTTCAGTGCAATTTTTCTTTTCTCTTTAATTTCAATTTTTTTTTTCTTCTCTTTTAGATCTTTTTCCTCGTATCATTCGTCTCGCTAGCAGTCACACAGCCATAGCCAATCTGTCGCTATCGGCGAAATTGCTCCAGTGAAAACAAAAGTAAAAGCCATCATATATACGCGGAACGAATGGAATTCTCGGTTGAAGCGCGTCCGGGCAATCAGTAGGCCAGGACTGATTGGCCGCGCCAACAAGCGCGCCAACGCGCATCCCGCATGCTACTCTACCGTACCACACAGTCACCACCACCCACACATCAAGCTTCGACTAGAACCACCGCGTGGAGACCAGAGAGATGAGGTGAAAAAAAAAAAGAATGGAAATTAGCCACTAGACAAAGCTACGAGGGAGAAACTGAAGAGAGGTGAAGCACGAAAATACCGTGGCACTGATGAGTGCACGACCGGACGTTCAAGAGAGCCAATAAACGAACGGATTTTTATTTTTATCTTTTATAAAAAATTTCATATCATGAAATATTATTTTCCATTTTAGTTCTATATTCATTTTGCTTTAATTATATTCACGAATACCAATTTTTTTTTTCTATATCTATATGAAAATATCATAGTGACTCCAACATTTTACTCTCTATTTTTGAATTTTATAATGTAAAATTGTAGTTTATTAAAGTAGAAATATATTTTTTTTTTCGTTTATTCCAACAATTTCATATTCATAAATAGACGCTGCTTTTAACTTGGAGTACAATATTTAATAAACAATAACCATCAACATTTGATTATTCATCTTCACTGAAGCATTAAGATAATTTATGAATAATCACCGTTACATTATGTGGAAAAGCACGCGTAAAGCTTATTCTCAATCTTTCTCACTCTAGTTTGTTCTGCCGCAGAAACTATTTTCCGATAACGACCGACACTTGGCTGGCGGGGTACATTTGTTCCGGGCTTGCGCCCTGATTGCGCCGGGGCTTGGCCGTTTTCCCCGGATGCATATTTCACAATGCTGACAGATTTATTGCCGACACGGTTAGCCGGGTGCCTCCTGCCCCTCATCCAATGTGTACCAGCTTCTTCCTGCATGTTACATTATTTTTGTTTCGCATATTTCTCCATCTCTATTTTTGTTTAGTATTTTTTTTTCCATCTTTTTTATCAAACATTTTGTACACAAATATGTGCCCAATATTATTCGACAAAAACAATGGGATCCTTCAAATAAATTTGACAATGTCACACATGTTCATCGTGTAAATATCCGCTTAAAATGGAAGACTTTCATCAAATCCTCGCACGTGAGACGTCGCCAATTGCAAGTTGGTAACGGACAGTGCAGACTTTCAAGAGAGTAGAAGTGAAAGAAATAAAATAAAATGGTGAGAGACTCAAGTCCAATCGTTTGAGAAAGAATCTGGCAGGGTCGTAGGTACAACGACCGATGACCGATGACCGGAAATGCGCTCCTGGAAAAACCGACAAGCTCTTGTGTGGCCGAGCGTGCACAGAAAGAAAAATGTTTGGTGGCTATTGCATCACCCTGATAAATATATATACATACATATGTAGACATTTTCTATCATGGAAAATAAAATAGATAAATAATGGTCTTACAAATCGATAATAAATATATACAAATTAATTAATCTTTATTATACAATAAATAACTAAATATTAAATTGTACTAATTTCCCAGGATAATATTTAATTAGCTTTTACATAAACCATCCCTTATTCATCGATATAATTTCACTGATAAAATGTTTAATATTAATTTTAAAACACTAAAGACCAAGACCCCATTTCAATTTTATTATATTTTTTTTTTATACAAAAGTTCTCTTCGTGTATATGAAATGTTATATTAATGTTAGCAAGTCATTACATAACACTCTCCTGACTTTCAGGGAGTAAAATTACCGTTAATTATTGGCTTCCTACTGTAATTTAATTTTCAGGAAAGGTTTCTGCACAAACAACGTAACATACACAAAGTGCATGAACAAAATAATTAAATTAAATTTATATAATTTTTTTTATATTATTCAAATATTATTTTATATAAATTAAATCTTCTTATTTAAAAATTATATCATTTTACTTATAACAGATATTTCATAGACACGTGTATTTATATATATATTACGTCTATCAAACACTCAAGACAATTATTTTACCTCTCTGGTTTCATACGAGAGAAGTGCTCTGAGACATGTACGTCTTCATATTTAATAACTTGTACATATGCTTGCGTGCACTCGAAAATGTTGAACCAATAAATTGTGAATGCTCTGTTAATTTACACATCAACCCAAATTGCTTCAACAATTTACGGTAAATTAATTGATATTAATATCAAATAAAATAAAACAAACTTATAACAAATATTTAAATATTAATCAAAATATTATTTCATTTTTTATCCAACATTTTTTTTATTATCATTTAAAATTTTAATTATAATTTAATGTCAATGAGATGTTAATGGCGCTTTTATTATTGGATTGAAAACATAATGATATTCGACACGAGCGATCGGTTCATGTAATACGTTGTTCAAACATCGAAGCAATTTATAATCTAATAAATGGCCATGCGAATTATTAACGACAGTTATTGTAATTCAGTCAATTCATCATTTAAAATTACTCGCTGTATATGTTTAAATAAACAGCGTATTAACGATTACGATAAATTTTCATATCAAGAAGAAATAAAAAATAATTAATTAATTAATCACAATAAAATATATAAATATAAATAAATAAATAAATAAATATGTTTGGGTAGATGAATATTTAATAATCATCTCTTTTTTTTTTTTTGTTTTTTTTTTCTTGGCGAATTTTTGTCACACTAAAGTGAAAAACAAAGTCACCAAAGCGTGGTTGATGGGTGTCAACTACACACATACACATTCAAACATTAAAGCCAACTCGTCAAGTACACACAAAAGTGGTTGATGCTGAAAGGAGTCTATTTTTTTTTTTTATATAGTGTATGCTTCTCTACATTCATTCACGTGCGCATCTACTTCTCAAAGTTCAAAGCCCATTAATAGTTTTTTTTTTTATTTCCAAGTGGGATAAAAATTCTTTATATTTTTTTTCCTTCCTTTAAAGTGTCTTCAGCACACCTGATCGAAATAGATACTCCAAACGATTGCAGTTAATTTAAAAAATAAAATAGAAAGTCGTAAAGTAGATAATAAAAAATATGTAAGAAAAAAAAAAATAACAATATAAGAGAATAAAATATACTAAAGTTATGGAATAATAAAAAATAAATTGAACAAAAATTGCGACATTTTTACAATTGAATCGTGAGAATGAGAATAAAAGTGAGATTGTAGACGTGTCAAATCTCTCTCGCATCCCAATTGAATTATCTGAGAATTGTGCAGAGTAAAATAAAACTAAAAATTGACATTAAAGAATGTTCCCCAGTGGATAGATGAATTTCTTATATATAAAAGTATAAAATAAAATCAAATGAATAAGAAGGAAAATAAAAAATAAAACTTTACAAAATGTCGCTGTGAGTTTATTGATTTAATATACTTCATCTGTAAAATATATCGCTGGATATTTATTGATATAAATAAAAAATGGAGGTTTTATAAATTTTCCTGTCACTCTGGGGACGTTAAGAGTTAGTTACCTTTTCATTTAAACTCTACAAACTAAAGCAAATATAAAATAAATACATATCTATAACTCAAAAACGTTTATCAATCATGTGAAATAAATATTCTCCCAATGTTTAATTATAATTGAAACTGTTGTAACAATCAATTGAACGATCGAGTATCATAAAATTAACTATGATGTGATCGTTGTTGAAATTGTTACACAATTAATTTATTATGCAGTGTTAAATTGTTGTATAGACTATAAATCATAAATCCAATACGAAAATTACTGTATTTTTATGGTTGCCATAACCAGATATTCTCTGAGTGTAATGAATATTTTATCGGCTATAGAAATATATTTAAAACCAGAAATTGCTCGGGAATAAAATCAAAATTTCATAAAATTCCTTCACTTTGTATTTAACAAATTAATTTTATATTTATTTAATTTCAAAAATTCTTAAAATTATCACAACTACAATAATACTAATTTTTTTACTAACTACATTAATTTCAGCTGGCAATTTGATCGATATAAATGGGCCAATATTTATCAGTTATCGATAGTCAAATAAAGAGAATAAAAAAAAATATATATTTTTCTCCGAATTAATTAACATAATTTCAACTTTTGTGTTTTCATATAATTATTTATACAGTTGAACGAAAATTATAATGTGATAAACTTCAAAGCACATTACGTGATTTTATCAAACCAATCACTGACATATGAAAATTATACTCCTGTCAATATTTAAACAGTTGAAATTAAAAAATTATTCATAAACCAAAAATAACATAAAAAATATTTAATATTCCCATCAATTCAAAAAATGATTATATACTTATTCAAAATTTTCACCTGTGACATTATAATTATCGTCACATAATAAATAATATTTATTCATCGACCAAATATAAAAGAAAAATAAAAAACCCCCCTAAACATTCAGAAATTGAACAAAAAAATCTTTTTATCAATAACAAAAAAATAATTTTGCAAAATATACCGAAGTAAATAATTAAATAAAAATCAGTGCGAATTATTATTCTAGCGTTATCGATCATTTAAATATTTATATGTATACAAATTTATATATATATACCTACATATATATGAAATACATAAACGCATATGTGTGTGCACATGAGTCGTATGTCACTTCGCTTCTACTCGACAATGTTGCAACGATGCAGACAGATGAGCGATATACTAACACGTAAATAAACCCACCACTCTCATCCCCAACATATTCACAAATATATATACACATATACATATATGCACGTATATAACGATCGACTTTACCGATATGTATCGGTATTGGCGGGAGAAAAGAGGGTGGAGATAGGAGCGATGACGCGTTCACTGGCGTAAATTATCTCCGACACGATTATACGTCCTCATGCAACATATGACGATGAAGGGTTTGTAATATCTCTTTCACTATGTATACATATGTAGCTATATATCAATCGTACATGGCGTGAAATTAGAGAGGAAAAAAAAAATTTTTTTTCTTGTAATTTTATATAAATATTTTTTTTTTTTTTTTTAAAGAAAATTGAGTAGAATTAAAATAATGAGAAATTTTTATGATTCATTAAACGATAAAAATTGTTTACCGAAGGATAAAATTGGAATTAGTACGAAATTTTTTATACTGGTGAAACTTTATTATTTTTCCTTTGTTTATTTTTTTTTTATTTTTGTAAATAAAATTTGTGGAGTTGACTGAATGATTGAAAGGTACATTGGAGAATTTTTCACACATTTCAACCAACCCTCAGCATAAATTGACCCTTGCACTATTTTTTTTTTTTTTTTTTGGAGGGTCACGAAGAGTATTATAAAATAAAAGTCCACAGACAAACGGGTACGCCACGAGCCAAACATAATTCGTCGAATTTTGTCGGCGTATGCAGCTTCTCTACATTTGCATACTCTATTTCAACCCTCCTCCCCCAATCACTCTGACCGATCTCATCCCCCTGTGGACCCTGAAGCGAAGAGAGAGGTCAGTGAGAACGATTGTGAAAATACGAAAGCCACTCGTGGCGTTCTCACACACCAGTGAATAAAATGAGGAAGCAAATAAAAAATAAAAAAACAAAAAAAAAACACCCCCAACTAAATAAAACGAATAAAAAAATAAATATATAAATTTCCTCTGAAATTATATTTAAATTTTTATTCTTTCATTCCTCGTTAAACTGAAATATAAAATTATACTGTTTATAAAATATTAATTTCCTATTTGTTGTATAATAAAAATACTATACCATTAGCATAACAAATTTTGCAATCAGCCAAAATGCCACATAAATAAAAAAAATAAATAAAAGTATAATATAAAAAGAAATAATACAACATTAAATACACGAGAAAAAAAAATTGATCGATAAAATTGTCAAATGACCAAGAGAACTAGATGAGAAAATAAAATGACATATATTCCACGTATATATACATACATAATATTTTTTTTATACCGCCATACATTCACATTGACACCCATAGTCATACGGTTTTGATGGTAACCCAGCGATAAATTTAATAACTTTATACATAAGCGTGTCGTTATACACAACACACGATGACTTATTATTCGTAGTTGTTTTATATGTATGAGTGGATTTGTGGCTGTTAGATTTACTCGAGTCGCGTTGACACGAATGAGAGGTAGAGAGGTTATAAACTCTCTTTATAGAACAAACTTATACACAGAAATATATAAAAAAAAAAAAAGAAGGCAACACAAATCCTTAAAACATTAGTAAAAATAATTTTCCTAACAGAAAAATTAAACAAAATCCTTCAGAAAATACATTAATTGCGACTTATCAGATCAATTGCAATGAAACTAGATGGTTCGCTTCGTCTTGGTTAATGTCAACTTGCAGCATTTATTTATATACATACATATATCCAAAGCGATACACATAAAAGCACACCCGGAATTCTTAACAAGTGTATTCAAGCACGCGAGACACTTTACTTCGTCTATACACTATCGACGGATGAAAAGCGATACTGATAAAGTTATTACCCTCGTCATGTAGTATAGCCCATTGGGAGCCTTGTGATCATATTGAAAGTGTGTTAGTAATGGGTTTGGTTGGATGAAAATCTACCCCAAGTAAGTTGCGCGACCGGAAATCGTTACGATACTTATGAGTTGGCTGGCGGTTTACGAGTATTAGTAGTAATCGTCGTAGTAGAAGCAGTAACAGTAACAACAGCAGTACAAGTAGTAGTAGTAATAGTATTAATAGTTGGTGTTGTCAGCCTCGGGCAACTTAATATGTGTAAATTTTTCATACTCAACGAGCACGTAGTATCAACAATTCTGCGCTTGACATTATCATTATAATAATGAGCGTAATAATATTTAAATTTAAATCATTTCACGATGAACTATTTCATATTTAAATACTAGCATTTTAAAGCTCGTAGAATTCCCGAGAAAAAAGAATATACAATATGCATCATACATTAACGTTATCCGAATTGTTTAAAGTCACATGAGAATTCGTTGAAAATAAAAACAAATTAAAAAGTAATGAATGCCTTAATTTTTTATCGAATAAAAATCAATTATTTTCGGAATAAGAATTGGGTTTGACAGCCAATCACTAAGCAACACAGGAAATTAATTCAACCATTATATGTGTGATAGAAATACGAGTGAGGTATAGTAGAGAGAATTCTCTCATGCGGAAAAGCTGATTTTCTCCCTCATACAGGAGATGTAAGAGATGATGTATTTGGGATTATATACAGAGTGAGAAAGAGAGCACACGTAGCATCGAAGCATTATGAATTCGTCGAGATGGTGCATGAGTCAATTTGACTGCTAATGCATCTGCCATCAACTCTGGTACAGTGCCAATGGATGATGTTGATAGTGATGATAGTGATGTTGGATGCAGTTCTAGAAATAGATTAACTCACTTCCGTCTGCTTTGGAATATAATTCAATTCCATTTCAATCGACATCCGAAAGCCTGTGCAACCAGCACTTTCAATATAAATCACCATTTATATAATTTAATTATCTATGAAAGTAAAAGAAGATAAAGAAAATCAACAGTAACTATAAAGACAATGATATAATATTCTATTGAGAATTGAACAAAGACGTTGGTTAATTTGTACACATGAAGAGCTAATTGTACAAATGTAATTTCATTTTGGTGGACATTCCTATGGGAATGAAGCCATTTGCGACATAATTTTCGGTAGAAGCTACATAGATACATATTACGAATAGTTATTTTGCTCAATTGAATTAGTCCAGAGTCTCGGAAACGGGTGGCCTGCGTACATTCAACATTTGCCACTGGCAATGTGCAGACGTGAAATTTTCCACGAGTACATATCCATGTTACCTTTCCCACCAAGAGAAAACAAGGTATATATTAACAAACTATATCAACCTACATGTAGATATACCGCACATGAGAGTTTGTGTGTGTATATGGAAAGAGCTTTGGGATAGAATTCAACTCCAAAGCTCATGGTATAGCGTACACCAAAGGGGACACACACGTTGATACTTCATCCTTGCAGGATTCCAGGAGAAATTCTAAGCTGTGTGAAGTTGGCACCGCCAAATGCGAAATTTGAATTTTTTTCTCGCTGATACGTTTGTCCAGCGTTAGTCC
>JAQQBS010001423.1:1507018-1521441 GCA_030347275.1 Microctonus aethiopoides
AAAAAAAAAAAGGAAGAAAGAAAGAAAAATTTTTTTTTATGAAAAAGAAATTATACATTAAAAAAAAAAAGAAATAAAAACACAAATGCCGGTCAGTTTATTTTTTTTCCTATCTTTCCTTCTTTTTCCCTTCAGTAAATGGCACGAGATATCATTAATATGTATGCAGATATACATATATAAACAACAATACGGGTTAACACGATGCAAAGCAGAATATTAGATGGCCGGATCTGCATAATCCTCGACTAAAATTCAGATGGGACGCCGAGAGTCCATCTGCTTTTACTCTTCAAGTTCCTATTCCAGCTCCCCTTCTCACAACTTTCAAATCCCAGTCCCCTTTTTCCAATGTACACATTGTCCCAAAATGAAAAATAAAATGAAAGAAGAAGAAGAAGAAAAAAAAACGACAACGAACAAATGAAACAAATGAAAAATTAAAATAATTCCCCAGACTTTTTTTTATCAACTTAACTATTTGTATTATTATTTTTTTTACTTATTTAATTACATTATTTTGTATTATATTAAGGTTGTATTGTCAACCTGGGCTCAGTGCCAGACGATGACTGCGAACCGGATATGGTAACGCGTCACCAGCAGAATATCACAGTCATCCCCTGTATATATATTTGTGTATATCTATATCAAAGGAAAAGATAGCTTCAGCAATGCTGGGCTGGTTGGGTACTCTCTCTCTCTCTCTCTCTATGTTCGTAATACTGGAAAATTTCAATTAAACGGAGCATACTCTACTTATTGCACTTGGCAGTTTTACGTTAGGGAAAAAGAGAACAAAAATATAAAAGTAATTTTTAACAGAAGCCAAGTGAAAGCACAATCTTGAATACTTTTTTTCATATGATAATCAAAATAAAGAAAGAACCTTTTCTATTAAATTTCACCTGAACTCAAAAACATAGAAAAATAAAAAATTATTGTTTAATGGATAAATAAATTTAATGTCCATTTGATTTACCACAAAATGAAACATTTGCGGTTGAAGAAAAATGAAAAATTCAACCGAGGGATCAACGAGATGATGGATGAATCAATTTAGTGATGGACAGCGATGAGTTCTTGTTGTGTGAATGAGACGAATTGGTTTAGTGGGTGAAAAGAAAAGAAGAGGTAAAAAAAAAGTAAAGAAAAAGGAACCGTAGATGAAGAAACAAAAAAAGAATACGTAGAAAACTGAAAAGATTAATTACGGCATCTGCAACGAAGAAAAGTTGAAGTCGACGGGGCGAGGAAAACTTGACGGAATCTAGAAGTGACGTGGATGAATCGCACCCGGGTTGAAAATGAGTTAGGAAAACCAGTTGTGGCACAGTCGAAAGGAGAAATGTGGAAGATAGGAGAATAACTAGTGAAGTAAGGGGATGGTTTGCTGGAGACAATGAAAGCGAGACAACGATAGAAGAATGATGACAGAAAGATGGAGACATAAAACGTGAGACATAGTCATTGTCATTTTGTTCCAAGGGTAAACTATTGTCTCGTTGAATATGACGCGACGTCGAAGTTGTCGACATGGTATTTAGCCAAACAAAGTTGCTGTATCTCTTATGTCATCCGAGAAAATTTTAGACTGCACCCAACATTATAGTCAAACTCTGACTCGTCAACATTGGGAAGATGAAAAAAAAAAACAAAAATAATAAAAAGAAAAATAGAATGCAAGAAAACATAAAGCAAATTTGAAAGAAAAAAAACACAATTATAAAGTTTATTTAACGAAGAACTGAGAAAATTCTATAGATTCTTTTTGTTTCAATATTTTTCTTGTTGTTGTTATTTTTTTCTTTTGTAAGTGAACTCTTTATCCGGACTCTCAAAGAATCTGGGTCGTTGGAGACGGCGCGACGGCACGGATTGCCGGGTGCTTTTAGCACCGAGATTAATTGCCACCAGATTAGAGTCAACCACTAAAACGTACGTTCCACAACCCCCTCGGTCAAAGTATTCCCGTGCATGCGTTACTGGTGTATTGCTGCAACCCCTTTTAGTAAAGCAAAAAAGGGTAAAAGGAGAAAAGACTATTTCACTATAAAGATGGAACGATACCGGAAAAGAGGCTGTATGAAAAATGATCCCACCCACTTTTTTCTTTTTTCTTTTTTTTTGTTCTCTTCATCCTAACAAACATTTTCCACCTTCTCAACAAGCGAACTAAACATCCTACTTGTTGGTTTTGTATGTCATCCACGTAATCTTCATTTACAATCGGGAAAATAATAAAGAATAAACTTTGAATGAATAGAAAATATGAATGAACTCACGAATTTTCTATGCTGTTTTTTACAGCCTGGAGATTTTTTAGTATATCCATCAATGCAAGTTCATCCAACCAAAATTATCTTTTAATTCGAATGAGAATAAAAAAAAGAAAATTTGTATAAACACAAGCCGCAAAACCCTTCTTTTATATTTCGTAGGCACTTCAATTTCATCCCAAAACCTAATTTACAAAATTCCTAAATGGAAACAAAAAAGGCCATACTATTTTTTCCCCTGTAAAAGGAATCTTTTTTATTTTAGGAAATTTTAATTAATCCAACTCAGTAGAATAAATATCTAGATGCATACACGCTCTCAATTTAATATTGATTGACGGTTAATAGAAGTTTAGTCTCACGTACAATATGACCAATGCAGCGGTTGAAACTGCTACTGGGTCAGCATAGCAAATCATTAATTAGAAACGCTAGTTAGTATACAACTTCTGTTTGGTTGACACCAACATATGACTGTAATGCGGTTATAATATTCTGAACCAAATCAATGTCCATTTGTTCGAAATTAAACCGCTAAAATATATTTCGATGAATGTCTAAACGTAATAATGCAAATCATATGATGAAAACAAAAAAAAAAACTATTAGCAATATTACAATAAAATAAAAAGGAATATTGAAAAGTGTTTTTTTATGTGAATAATGAGGTTTGGGTTGATGGTTAATATCACCATCAGGGAATTGAACCTAGAAATACCACCAATGCCAGAGACTGCGCGACGACTAGTGAATTGGAACGTTGGTAGAACAGAACACCAAGAGAAGGAAGTTAGAGACCCAACCAAGTTTTGATTTATGCTAGTAATGCTCGGTTAAACTCGACTAAGACGAGCGCGAGTGCGCGAACATTGGGATGAATAAGGTCGTTTCAAACTTATCTATCTATATAACGTATATATATATTCCTTAATATTATATTTCATACATGTATATGGCATGAATTAGGAACTAAAGGGATGGAGAAATACCCGATGGGACGTATACGCAATGGCATATACTAAAGCTAGTAAATTTGTCCAGTGATTAAGGTAATTGGTAAGGAGAGATGAGTCTGGGGTACTCTCCATCAGCCCTAACTTCAATCATCAATAAATCCCAATAGGAGAATTCATCTAATCAGCTAAAACTATTCAATTTAAATATTTATCAATTTAATCAAACTTGAAAATTATTAACGAAAATTGATTTATAAATTTGATGAAACTAAAAATATATTTTGCTATTCATTAAGAAAATAAGGTTAATGATAACATCAAAATATCCGTTATCTAAGGGGTGTGTTTGTAAGGTTAACCATCGATCCAAAACCACCATTGACCTGGGACATTGGAGTAATTAATCACGACAAACAGTTCCGTTAAGCTACATCGCTCGTCCGAAACCCTGTATACCTAGCAAAGCATCGAAATGTATTTCGATCAACTCTATATAAACCCACCCCAAACTTCTCCTTCTCTTCAGCTATCAAACCGGGTGGCGCAAAAGTTTTGGGCAAATCGATCACAGTATTCGCTTTTCTCCTGCACTATTTCAGTAAACCTTCTCTGCAGAGATTCTGGAATATCCGTGACTCTTATCCAATATCACCCAACTATCGTTCCGTTGCTTCCGACGACGGTAGGAATTTATCGTTGAACACGACTGAATGCACATTCATGGTAAAATCTCCTTCAGTTCGTCGATATTACATTGAGGAAATGACACAACTACCAGAATGTCAAATTATATATCTCAAAAATCTTTCGTTTAAACTTATTACCATCAATATTTGATTGCTTAGTAAATCATGATATTTTCCTTCATGAATATATATTTCAAAATCATGAATAATCCTAAATTTTCCTATCAGTAATGTGACGAACCGACAATTCGATACATAATGCTGCGACACATGTAAATCTACATTTCATATAACCAACGGATATTTCAAAATACGCATAATCAAGAGCGAGAGAGATATGGAGATGACTCTGCCATGTTTATAGGATAAATCAGCCTGGAGCATCCGTCTATCAAGTCCAAATATCATACTAGATTTTCGGTAACTATTCTATACTCTACTGCAGAATATATGATTGTACTTATAGCCACTCGAGATAATGATGAAATTATTATACCAAACCATGTACTACAGATATACTACATGAATATGATGGAATTATGACGATACTCCATTGTAATATCAATCATTTGATTAATTAATATGATTTCACATTCAACTTTTTCACTTCTTGCTTTCTACTATTTTTTTTTTTATTTTATTTTATTTTTTTCATTTCTATTAAAAGCTCTACGTGACGTTTTGATATTCAATCGAATCAGTTCAGCGTAGTAAAATCAATGCCGTTATATTGTGATGAAACTAGAGAAATATATTGTGTATTTAAAAAAAATAAAAGTGGAATATTCAGTAACATGTTCATTCTCACCAATCATTCACTAATTAATTATGAGCGTCAGCGAATTCAATTTTTGTTTCATCACAACGTTATGCAACTTTTGGGTAAATGTGTGTATCCCATTATTTTCAATTTTACGTGGTTAATATTTATCGACATCAGTGTATGTCGATTGAATTGAAAAATAGTGAATGCGTGTGTATGTCGGAAGCTGTGCATGTGGTCGAGGCAAAAGCTCAACTGTCGATCGCCCGGAAGCGAAATGGAAACGAACATTTTAACATTCCCCAACGGCCTAAATGAAAATTCCCAACATCAACCTTTCAACGTCGACGCTTTTACCCCTCATACCATTTTTTTGTTTCCCTCCCAATTCTCATCCGCATCATGAAAACCGATAAACAACTGAATATATGCACTTTCCCAATTACCAAAATGAACCTTAAATGATTTTTTTTTGTAATAGTTATTTTATAAAAAAATAAAATCGATGACGAATCGTCAAACTAATTAAAAAAATTCTTCAATAAAAAATACCAATGTGAAAAAATTATATGAAATATATTTGCATTTGATTGTTATTTTTGTAAATGAATTTACGTATTATTAATTAGATAAATTTAATTATAATATAAACCTGGAAATTATTGATAAAAGAAAATAAATTGATACAACGAAACTAAACAATATTTATGTAATTGATAGATGACATAATTATTTCATTCAATAATTTTGATGGCTATTTGTTCATCAAATGCAATAATATTTCAATGAATAAACGAGCAACGTTAATTGGAAATAATTCGTAACAATAATAATGAATAATATTCAAAATAAAATGTATATACATGAGACAATTTAGAACGAAGCGAAATACCTAAGGAAAATACACAATTTAATTTATTTTAATGATGTATTATTATACATAATCGCACAATTCATCAACTGATATTAAAATCTACGTTAAACCTTCATAAACGCGGGCATAAATAACAGAAATTTCCAAAAATAAATCATTTAAAAAATTAATCATCAAGACAAATATAATTTCTTATAAATTATAAATATTAAAATGAGCTAAATATAAATTATAAAAACCTATTAAATACAATCAATTATTTAATTCAACAAAATTCTAAAGTTACCAACAATTGTCAATTGTTTCATTAAAACTAAATCGATCCTTGAAGAAATAATATAATAATTCCAAGTCATTAATCCAAGAGAAATCAATCTGCCAACTAAATATGACAATAAATTAAAAAAAAAAAATGTTTACTGTCAAGATTTTCTTATAACAATCCATTTTACTTTACTCTCACAGGATCAAGTCGTCTCAGCTCCCTTTTCCTCTCTCCATATGTGATCGGATGAAAAGAAATAGGACGTGGCTGAGGCGACTCGTGGCGTTAATCTCGTTTATCAAGGATAGAAGTGCATAAGATTATGTTAAAGCTCACATTAAGCTTCCAACTTTCCAACCCCTTCACACTACCAACCAAACACTATCTCCACTTCCTCTATCTCTAAATCCAACTGGATCCAAACGATATTGTAACATACACTCAATAGAACCTTCTTTCCTTCCTCACAAAACTTCCAAACTTTTACAAACTCAACGACCAGTTTTTTTAATCTCATAAAAAAAAAATTAACACGATATAAAAAATCGTAAATATATTATATCCAAAACTTTACAAACATTGTCATGATGTAAATAACCATCGTAAAGTGACGATTGAATTGACTTGAAAGCATTTAATGTCCTATGATAATTTGCACTTGAATATTCTTGAAATTTTCCAAATGTCAATTTCTACTTTAGAATAACTACAGAAAATTAACTATCAACATTAATTTTATATAATTTCTCCTCTTCTACCCTTCCTATATCCACATTCACGAATATGAATATCAATGCGGTACGTAATGGAGCAAATGTGGAAACGAAAAGATATCACATAACGAAATTCTGTTGAGCTTTAACACTGTCGTGATATAAATGAAAAGATTTTCATTTTAGATATACACAGCAGCACAAAGCAAACAAAGTAGATATAAATTATTATCCAAACATACAATAATAATTCGAATAATAATCTAAAAAAATAAATCATAATGATTACGAACATTCCAAAATAATATAATAAAGAAAATTAAATTTCAAAAAAATAATTTTGATACATTTTATTCATTTTTTTCTTTTCTTCTCTTCTTATTTCAATAAAGTTTCTTTTATATGATGAGTTTATTCTCTTTACTATACATGGATAGAGTGCACAACTGAAATATTTTATGAGTAAAGGAGCAGAGAGAGAGAGAGAGGAGAGTTAGGAGTTACCACTTGGCTTAGTCAGGATTTTGTATACCCTCGCGGAGCTTTTATGAGCTTAACATTAATGTTTAAATACGAACTATCTTTTGCGTTGCGATACCCAAAAGCTCGGATATAATATATATAATTTAGTTATCTATACACTTTTATTTTAATACTCTTTTCCTTCTTTTTCATTTCACTATTTATATATTTTGTATAATATTTTTTTAATTTTATTCTATTTTATTTTTTTATAAAACAGTTCACGCTTTCGAGTGATTTAAACATCTGATGCTTACACAGAAAGTAACAATTTGATGATGAGTTTACCATCCGTGCCATTATCTCTCTATATATTTCCTCATAAAACCATGCAATATCATCTCCCACAACAGCTTTCATTAAACTTTCTCAATGATTATTTGCCCGCCAACTCTATACCAACATAAATAATATTCATCACGACACAAAAGTATATTTATATTTAAATATATAAAAAATTTGTCACTCGTGCTCGTTGTTTTATCTCGAGGTAAAATAATTTTATTTTTCCTCTATTAAATAAAAAGTATAAAAAATAAATAAATATTTTTCAAACATTTTCGGAGAAAGTTCACAAAGTTTATCACGACTTTATTTCATATTAAATGTGAATAAAATATAAAGAATAAAAATAATAAAATTAAATTATCAAGTAAAAATGACGAGTTGAGACATGAAAATAAAATTTGTACGTGCTCGTCATAACGATATAGCATTTAACATTTTGTACGCGCATGATGATAATCAATTTTACGCCAACTCAGTATCATCATCCAATGTTTAAAGCTAAGACGAAAGAGAGAGAATTCAATCCTCTTTTCGTAACTTTCTCGTCAACGCGTTGTCGTAGCAGTGTAATATACAGTGAAAGTAACTCTAGAACTTTTTTTTTTTAAACCTTTAACCACCCTCAACACTTCTCTTTACCTATCTTTTGTCAGAACACATCCGCAGAATTTTTCACCGTGGCTTTTATTACACTTCTTTTTTTTTTTTTACCTTTTCGTTCCTTTTTATTTTTTTTCTCTTCTACTTTTCTTATCAAGAGGACAAGAGACATCACACTGACATCCTACACCCTACTTTTCCTCTTGTCCCATTACTTCAGGGGTTGAAAAATAAAAAAATAAAAACGAAAAAACGAAGGAAAAATAAAAGTAACAAAAAAAAAAAAAGAAAAAAAAATATATAAAAAACTCTCTCTCGGAAATTCGTTGGATATCGTTGGTACGGGTCATCGATCACCCTCTCTCTTTTCCTACCCTCCTGTCCTACTATTTTCTAAGCCCTTCCTCGTCGCGGAATAGAAACGTCTGGCTCTTGTCCCTTGTCGTCGACTTTTTTTTTTTTCTTTCTTTTCTTTTCTTCTTTTCGTTTTTATTCTTTATCTCAACCAGGGATATAGAAACGATAGATAAGTCGTTAAGATTAAACGGTCAATTTTCAAAAGAGCATTACAGATGACAATATATATTTATCGTCGTCTTTTCATTCTTTTCCCTATCGCAAATTCGAAAAAATTATTTATACAAAAATAAAAAAATAAATAATAGTATAATGAAATCTTGCAAGAAGTTATTTACGTTTTTATAATTTTCGTAAAGTTCAAGACTTTTTAATTCTGGATTATTTTTCATACAAACAGCGAAGATAATTTTTGCATATAAATGACGATAAAGTTACATAAACTTGAAACATCTCAGTTAAATTACATTTATTGTTATTTCAATGTGAAAATTATTATCAGTATCACAATAAAATTTAACAATTCGTTAAAATAAAAATTATTCACATATATTGCAGCAATAAAAATAAAATAAACTCTTAAAATTTTCTGTTAATTCCCCAAAAAAAAAAAAAAAACCGTATAAAATTTATTTAAAAATACTGATGATTCAAAATTACCATAAATTCATTTGTAATTTTACTGCAAAAATTCACTACCGAATTACACACTATATAATATTCACGCGTGTACTTTTTCTCGCACTTTATCTCCACTCGTTTACTATACATATACAAGTGCATTTCAACATAGACGCAAGTTTGAAGCGGAAGAAAAAAATAAATGAAAAAAAAAAAACCATCTCATTAAAACTCCTCTAGAGGTGTGTTTTAGAGGACCATAAACGTCGGGGAGGTTTAAAAGTTTAAAAAAAAAATTACACACACATAAGAGCGTGCTAAAACACGTAGCATTATGCACACGTTTACAAGTTAGACCCTTTTCTCACTATGTACATAAAATAAATACATACATCTTTTTCCTATCCAACACCGAATAATAATTATTTCATCTCATCGTAAAATAAAAAATTTAAAAAAAAAAATAAACCTTGACATGTTGAAAGAAAATACACACTAAAACTCTTCAACACTAGCTAATATACATGTATATATGTATATATATGAAAGAAAAAATAATAAAAATAAGTATGACGTTGAATAAAAAAATAAAAAATTGACCGAATTATTTTTTTATTTAAATATACGACGAGTAAATAGATATAAGTATTGTATGTTTAGTAGGCTCACTTCGTGATTCTCAAGAGACAGGTATATAGACATGCTGCATGTAAGCCAGTAGAGTTCACCTATCTTTCGTTCTCTCTCTCACTCACTTCCTCATTCTATGTTGTAGACAAACCCAAACGCATTTGGTATGCAGAGCTATACGTGGGTGCGCATCGATAGCAGCAGTTCAAATCGACATTCTCAGCACGAACGAGCGATCGCCTCCGTTCTCCATTCCCACCCAAACTGTACCTCCCTCTTATACACACGATACTACACACCTTTGACCCATTTACCCTTTTTTATATACGATCTTAAAAATCACCTAATTGTAAACAGCCAAACATCACTAGCATATAAAAACAAAAAATTTTTCCCATCTTTGAATGAGAATATCTCAAAAACTATCCAACGAAAAAAATTGTTCAAAAGCTCAAATTAAAGCTGACAAAATTCCCTACAAAACCCCCCTATTCAAATATTTTTTCCAACCCTTACCAACTTCTATAGAATTATTTTTACTTTTGATAATTTTTTTTAGAAACTAAGCAAAATTCTTCCCACCTTTAAATAACAATATCTCAAAAACTATCCAACGAAAAAAATTGTTCAAAAGCTCAAATTAAAGCTGACAAAATTCCCTACAAAACCCCCCTATTCAAATATTTTTTCCAACCCCTATCAACCGAAAAAAAAAATCCTCAAACTCTCTCATCACAACTATCCATCAATCTCCAAACAATAAAAATTTCAAAAAATTTTCCAAATCACTAATAAAAAAAAAAAATAAAACAAACATTCACTAACTCCAACTCAAAATCTCTTTTCCCCATACAAAGACAAAGCCTAACATACAAACAACCAAAAAAAAAAAAAGAAAGAAAACATAATAAAAAAACAGGCTTTGGACTTGAAAGTGGATTTTATATACTAATAGAACATAACTGCACCTGTTTTCATATCGCCTTGACCGCCATTCACTTCAACCTATCACCACCAGCACACCATATAACCTCCAATAAAACTGATTTCACAATCACATCAACCAAGACATTTCAATATAAAAAGACTTTCCAAACAAATTGATCTATCACTAATTATTTCTTTCATAATAAAAATACAAAATAAATAAAAAAGAAAAATTATCTCACAATAATAACTAACTCACACAATAAACAATAACTAATATATATATATATCTTTCCATCAGCTATATCCATTTCTCATTCCTCACTCTTTGGCATTGTTGTCATACATAAGCCAAGAGATAGTTGGTGTAATAATGTCGAAGCAAAATCAACAGTGTCAACAAGCAGCAATGTAATACTGCAGCATGTGTCTCTTCATTCTCTACGCCTCCATATCTTTGCTAAACACACAATCCAACATAATATATGTGTATGAAAATACATATATATGTATAAACGAGCACACATTGACATCCAATGTTCAAACATAAAGAGACACATTTCATTTATGTCTGAAGAACGTTGTATATGCAACGCAAGAACAAAGGAAATGGATCTGATAACAAATATAGTAGGTATAACTGATAAAACATATTGTAGAGATGTGAATTTTCCCACGAAAAAAAAAATAATAAAACAATGTAGGCAGCCAATAAAAAACCATCTGCCACCATCCTAAATAAAATCACCTAATGTAAAATGAAGAGGCAATAATCATAAAAGAAAAAGGAAAAAAACTTTGATTGACTTTGGGTCGTTGATTTATAAAGCTAAAAGTAAGTGGAAAAGTCAAGAGAAACGAACAAAATAAATAAATAAATAAATAAATAAATAAATAAAACTATAAAGGAAAATATATAAAAAAACAAAAAGAAAAAATTTAACCGCATGAAACAAATCCAAATATCAATATTCTCATCAAGTACTTGGAGACTTAGGGTCTACCCGCAGTTTGATAATAAATGTCCCCTTGGAACTATCCACACGTGATGCTTGCCTAAGCATTCAGCTACGTCAGACATTTTACACAATTCCCACATGTGAAAAAAAGAGAGGAAAATAAAAGAATGAAAGACCGGATATATTCTTGAAGAGAATCGAACCCAAATAAAACCAATGGAATGAAAAGACAAAGGATAAACTGTAACAATAAAAATGAGTAGGTTTAGATGAAAAAGAAAAATCCATGCCAAGATTTGACAAAATCTTTGTTTTTCTTCCATTTTTTCTTTTTTTTTTTTTCATCCAACATTTTGTGATGAAATTCATCGATATAATACACTACAAATTCAAACAAAGAATATATAAATAATCTTATATCTTCATTTCACAATCTTTGATTTATTACAATTGGATGAAATTCCGTGATCTGAATTTATAAAATATAATTTTTGATTAAAGTGCATTCTCGTATTCAACAACTGAATTTCAAATAAAAAATTCGTCAAGTGAGGATAAACATTCACCGATCAATCAGGTGAAACTAGATGAATGTAAATGAGAAAGAGAGAATTATATACATAACTAATTTGAACAAGATTTAGAGTACGTATATCAAACCATCTGAACAAACAATTTAGTAATAGAAATCAAATTCGTCAACTAATAACATCACTTAAAGACACACAATTCATTAAACATCATCAACAATATATCCAAAGTGTCAATTAGCAATTGAATTTAATGAACATTCCCTTTCTATGGCTTCCTTCAAAGAACTAATTATCAAACTTTTGCTAATTATGATACTTAAAAGCTAATAGAAATTGATTGAATGCCCTTAGTATAAATGTTTCATACAACCATGCAATACATTTGCATTATTCACGGATATTCTATCCAAGTTTTGGTGGATTCATTGTCGTAATAGTGGTGACTGGCAGCCATCAACCAAAAACTTGGCTCATTTAACGACATCCCTCGTTTGGATTACCATCAAGACAACGCAGCTGTTTGATAGAAATCGAAAGCGTTTGAGATGAAGTATACACAAAGATATATTAATGTAGGTTAGGTTACATGAGCCTTTTTCATTGTGTTCGGTTTACTATGCAAAAAGGATTGGAAAGAGCCGAAGAGAAATGTTCACTTGATGCACGTTTCATCGAGCAGGAATAGGACCCTCTTTTCGGAAGAAGGGTAAAATGCATAGGAAAGTTGGGTTGCAGGAGGAATATACTTATATAAGAAGAAGTTTAGTGCAATGGAGAAACACTATTTGCACAAGGAATGGGGTAAACTTGAAACTCTCCTGGCCAGAAAGTTTTCTTCACCAACCCTATCTTTCTCTTTTCCTCATTCACCCAAAAGAGATAGGGAACTTTTTGAGTTGTAAAATCAAGTGGCGTAGCGTGTTTTTTTTTTTTTTATTATTATCTTTCATGTATGTATAAGATATAAAATCAACTTGTGCGTGATATTTGCCTATCGAAGGGAAGAAAAATAGACAAGAAATCCAGTTTGGTAAAATTGGAAATTATTAGTCAAAAAAACCAAAAAAAAATTCCCAAAGTTTTTTTTTGATTTTTTTTTTTGATTAATTTAATTTTATTATGCCTTAGTAAAGTACGAAAAGTTTAACTGGGAATATAAATTCTATTTGTTTATATATAATATAAATCCAAAGAAACCTTTTTCCAAGATTATAAATAAAAAAAATAAAATTTTCAAATGAAAGAAAAATTATAACTTTTAACTACTTACTCCATTTTCAATTGTTTCACAAGTGAAAATTATAATTATTATATAACTTCTATTTGCATTAGACACTTGGAAACAATATGAATGTGGTAAAAATTGTAGTGAGACGTATTACAAAATGATAGTTGAGGTAATAAAAAAAAAATTGTTTGGTTTATGCATGATGGAACATTGTTACAATAGAAGAACGACAACATCGACAAACATCTCTTTCCCCATTAGATTAATTCTCCTCCAGATATAATATACGAATATTGCGCAAGTGAGTAGTGTTATAGAGGCGTTTTTTAACGTTCCATTCGTCGGTGGTATATGATTCATCGGCCGATATCACGAGCTGTGTTGTGTCGAGTTGTGTACCATTATAATATGAAAAGACAAAGTGAGAGAAATATAAAATAGAGAAAGGTAGAGGTCGTCGCATTCCCACGCGATAAATTTCAAAGTCTCTATATATGTATTAATATTTAAATCACGTTAAAGTCGTCTATTGTTATATTTACCAACTTGCAATAATATTTTATAAAATAAAATAATAATTCCTATTATTAATATCAATCTATTTTTATCATTTAATAAAATATAAAAGAAAAAAATAAATATTCATAAATATATTTTAATTATTTAAATAATTAATATTTTATTATTTCATTTAGATAAAAAATATTCGAAATATAAATATTAAATTTTAAATGTTTCATGGCTTTGTCGAATAAATTAATTTTATATTTTATATATCTTTAATACTAAATTTGATAATTAAATTTCGTATTATTAATTCTTTTAATTAAAATCGTGGTGAACTAATGCATAGGTAATTTATATACATATATATATATATATGTATATATGTATATATAGACTTTGAATTTTGTCACGAAATGACTATTCGTTAGTGTGGGAACTTTATTCTATTTTTTTTTTTTTTTTTTTCGCAAAACTACCAGTTAAACTTTCGTATATCCAACCGAGTGTTCACGTTAACTTCTCGTCGATTCTGTTAAAGAATAGGTAATGATGTCACCCGACTCCCCTTTCAAAAAAAAAAGGAACCTTATCACGCGCTCTCAAGTCCGTTAATTTTAATATTAAAAGTCATGTCTTGTAATTCTTTTTTGAGGGAGAAAGTGAACAAAAAAAAATTCTACCCTAGCTCTAATTTTTTTTTCTTTTTTTTTTTTTT
>JAQQBS010001423.1:1522267-1593476 GCA_030347275.1 Microctonus aethiopoides
AAAAAAAAATATGACGATACCATTGGGAGGTATAAAATAGCGAAGAAAATACAGCAAAGGGAGGCATACATATAATATCCATGTATAAAGAGCTATCGTTTTATATACGGTGCAATAAAAGTCTTGGAAAAAGACTCGACTTATATAAAAAAAAAAAAAAAAATCCAGTGGGAAAAAGAATATCGATGCCAAGAAATTTTCTCATATCGCCACTTTTTTTTTTTAAAATATATATATGAGCATATGTGTGCGAGGATGGATAGATATATAGATAAACACACGTATAAAGATGAGGTGAGGAGCTTTAAAGTCAAAGCGGCCCCAGCAGCTGCTGGAGACGTTCTGTACACTCTGCTCTTTATCAGTAAAAGGAACATGAAAGGAAGAAAAAAAAAAAGAGATAAATAAAAATAAAGAAAAAATATATATATAATAAAAGTGTTGGAAAGAATGGATGAAATGGGGAAAAGCTTTTACGATGCAACATGCGTGTCTACATGTAAACGGATTGGTACATGTCGATGTATAAAAATATATATTTTAGATAATAAAAAAATATGAGAATTTTTTTTTTTTGTAATTTTTTTTGGTAGAAAAAAATTTTTTTTTCTTTTTTTTTTTTGTGGAGAGTTTTGGACTAATGTGGGCTTTGTAAATATGTGCTTTGGCATGTTTTTAGTATGAATGTGGAATATAGAGAGTTAAAAGACTATTTTTGTTTTATTTTTTGAATTTAATTTTTTAGTTTTTTTTAAATAAAAATTATTTCTAAATAAATTTTGGAGGTTTTTTTTTTTAAATTATCAACACGATTTATTGAAAGTATAGAATCAATTAATAGTAAGACTAATAATAAATATTACGCGAAATTTGAAAAATAAAATTTCAACAATTAAAATTTTTAAAAATTATTTTTTAATTATTTTTCATAATTAAAGTAAAAATTTTCTAATGCAATTAATATTACTTTGTGTCATAGAAAAATGAAATTTATTCTAAAGTAAAAAAAAAAATAATAAAATCAATTTTTTTCTAACAAAAAATTTAAATAATCTGCTAAAAAAATAATTTTAATTTATAAATAAATATAAAAAACCCGTTAAAATTCTACAATATCACTGAATATTTTTTTATTATTTCAAACCGTATTCATAAAATTGATTTAAAATAAAATTTCATTTTCGTGATTTTTCTTTATTTATTTATTTATTTATCTATCCATTTATTTATTTTTTTTATTCATCGACTATAGGTTTTCGATAGTGAATTGATTAAAGGGGTAGATGCAGACGATGCAATCAACGGGCACAGAAATAGCGAACAAAATACAAACAACAGACCCGCACTTTACAATTGGTCCTGTGCGCGCATTTCAATTTTTTTTTTTCCACATGTATTTATTTTTGTTTAAAAAATAAAAATAAAAATTTATATTTTTCTGCTTGACAAAAGTATCTTCAAAGTGCATTTGACACGGAACAATGCAGTGAATATAGAGAGCGATTGAATTGAAAATGACAATAGAATTTATCTCAAAATAAAACTAAATAAAATAGAAAATTTCAATTAAAAAAATTTCTCTTTATTTTTCATTCAAGAAAAAGAAAGAGTCTTTACTGCAATTTTAATATCATCAAATAATATCAATTTATATATTATTATTATCCGATGCTCTGTTTATTTACAACGTATGTGAAATACATACAAATAAATACAGTGAAATCAACTATACATATCCGTTTGCGTGCACAGGTTTTACAAAATTACACGTTTCATGTCATGGATGAGAAATGAAAAATGCATAGAAATATTTATGACATTAACATTTTCCACCGATAAACATTAATAAACTTGTAATCATGTAATACAATTTATATCACAAACAAAAACAAAATAAACAGAGCAAATAAATTATATTTTTAAATATAAAACCAAAAAAAATATTTCATTTCATGAAACTAAATAAAAAAAAAAAATTTACTGAGCAATATTTACTGATGAAAAATTTCTACTCAAGCTAAAAATTTCTATTGGGACATCCGACAGTCTCTACACGTTCAATATCGCAAATACAAGAAAAAAAAAATATCCGAAATAAAAAATAAAATAGAGAAGAAAAAAAAAAGAAATAAATACCACAGCAAAGCTGAGAGGGAGTTGTAAGTCGTGTGAAGAACGGTTAAAGCAGCCACGAAAAAGCCTCAGGAGGTCACCTCAGGCTTTTATATACACGACAAAACACACACACACACACACATACACAAGAGCAATATCTAAAAGTCTAGACGTTTATAACTGAAGTAAAAGACAAACGAGAATTAAATACAATACCCACTGCTTCTAAAAACCGTCGTTAAATAAATTTAAAAAATTATCCAAGATATAAAAACACAATTAACATTTCAATATCAAGTGAAATATATATAATAAATTAACGTGGTGTATATTAACCGTTAAAAAAAATTATTTAATCAACTAAATAATATAAATAAAAGCGAGAGAAAAATAAAATCGAAAAAAAGATTTTTTATTCGAAATTGTTTTAATTCATTTTCTCTCATTTTTATTGCATTTGTATTTTTTTTTTTTTTTTTTTTTTTGGTGAGTGACCATCGTCGATCAAAATAGAGAATCGTCGTGCGAATATAATCGCTTTTGAACTTTTCAGTTGAGGGAACGATGCCAAATTGGAAGCGTCAGGTTCTCCGATATCATAACTGAACGAACGTGGAATTAATCGAATAACTTTTCTCCCTCTTCTTCATCCACACTTTCCCTCGCAATCTTTCTCTCTATCTATCTATCTATCGTATTCTCTGCTTTTCTATGTATATATATGATAAAAGCTCGCACACGTTCGTGGCTCACCACTGACGTTCACGCATACACGTCTATTGCAATAAAATACTCAACAAAAAAAAAAGATAATAGACACATAATTCTCTTTTGCGTGTTAACTTCACTTCATGTACATGTAAATGAATTTTTTTTCATTCGAATCATATCTATTGAAGACCTATTTCAATAATATATTATCATGAATACATAATTATTTTTTTTTTTAATAATTATTTGATGATTTTTCATATGAAATTAAAAGAAAATTTTTTTCGTGGAGAATTTTTTTTTTTTTTTTTTTAGGAATTTTTTCAGTGCTTTAGGGTTGTTTGAAGGTAATGTTTTTTGTGTTCATTCGATAGGGAATCGCACGAGCTTTCCAACGGGCATATGATTATTTGAAAAAAATTGAAACGCTGAACAATAATCGTTGTTAACTAAACATATTTATTTTAATAGCATTATTGATTTATTATTTTAATTTCTACTACTGTAAGAAAGTTAAAAATAATCGTTCAACCCCAAAATTAACTACCAGGACTATTAAAAATACTCTCCTATACTGAAATAACATGATAAAAAATTCACTGGATTTATTTAATCAATTTATCGAATTAATTTCACAATTTTTTCGACGAAAATAAAAAAAAATAAATATTAATAATCACTTTAATTCTTCTCAAAGTCCTAATTTAATTGACAATTTCTCAAAACCTCCGTCATATCAACTATAAAAAACACCAAATGAAGATAATAACAACGAAAAATTAAAGCCTATTTAAATTATTAAACTCCATAAAAAATAATTCTTCAAGAAAAAAATTTTTTTTTCACCATTCAATAATATAATAATTTCACCTTTTGTTCATCAACAAAATCCAATTGTTTCTTACTCTTTTATTCTCCATATATGTGTGTATACCCATTATACATATATCCATCTAGAGAAAGAGGTTCTCAAACTAAGATAATTGTACGTGCAATTGAAACCAGAACGCTACCGCAAGAGACGATTATCGTCAAGGCGTAGACGTTAATTGAGAATAGGCTAATTGCAAGTTAACATGAATGCGAGCGTGACGTTTTCTCTCTATCTTTTTGCGCACACATTTAAAAATTATCGCGCATTAAAATAAATTAATAGAAAGAAAAATATACATACACATACATGCACCAAATAAACAATAAAAAATGTAAAATGAAACAGAAAAAATAAATCATAAATCACAAAAAAAAAATTAGAAAAATATCAAAATAAATTACTTCAACAAAACTATATACCAACAATAATAAAAAATAAATAATAAATAATAAATATATTCAATGAATTACTTTAAATTAACAAATTAATGAATCATTATTAATTATTTTTTATTTTATATAATTAATATTATTATTAAATTAAAAACAAGAAAATTTTAATTTTAGAAATATTAAAAACTGATTAATAAATTATTATTAATTATTTTTATCATATTATTATTATCATTATTATTAAATTAAAAGGAAAAAAAAATTTTAATCTCAAAAAAAAAATTGAAAACCAATTAATAAATTATTATTAATTATTTTTATCATATAACTATTATTATTAAATTAAATAGAAAAAAATTTTAATCTTAGAAAAATTATAAACCGATTAATAAATTATTATTAAACATATCTATCATATTGCTATTATTATTATTATTATTATTATTATTATTATTATTATTATTAAATAAGAAAAATAAAATTTCAATCTTGAAAAAATTAAAAATTAATCAATAAATTATTATTAATTATTTTTATCATGTTACTATTATTATTATATCAAATAAAAAAAAAATTTTAATTTTAGAAAAATTAAAAACCAATGAATAAATTATTATTAATTATTTTAATCATATTATTATTATTATTATTATTATTATTATTATTATTATCTAATATTATTTGGAATATTTTTATTTTTACTTATTTGATTAAAAATAAAATGAAATTTAATTGCGAGATAATTATAAATATCATTGAATAAAAGTATTTTTATTTTTATTTAATTCAATTATAAAATATATGAAAATAGTATTTAAAAAAAAAAATGAAAGAAATATATATATATATTTATATGTTTGTGTATAATAAATTATTCAAGCAAGTGAATGGTGAGCACGTGATTGGTCGTGACACGTGTGACGAAAAATTTTTTACGCGGTGAATAAACTTTCACTGAACGAAACATCCAGCAATGAATATAAATTCATACACACGAGACGAATAAAACAAAAAGAAAAATAAGAGAAATGAGAAACAGTAGAAGAAGGCACTTGTACGATTTATTATGGTATTAAATATATAGAGACATATAATTCTATAAGGAATAAAGTATTCCGCGAAAAAATAACAAAACTATAAACACTCATAATATGTTTGGGTATCTATACCTATGTGTATCATATTCTATCGATGGGATTATTTATTTTTGCACTTTCCAAAATGTAAACAAAGGATTAAAGAAATATGATGTATATAATAAAAATTATTCCTTCAATATAAAAACTTTAGAATTCCAAAAGGGATTAACTTCTACTATAGAAACACTTCCGAGAATATTTTTAAAGTCAAATGAATGAATAAAATAATATCAAAGAAATATTAAATTAAATTATTCTTTAATTCTACTGTATAAATATTGAAAAAAATATAAAATAAAAAATTCTCCTTATTTTATTTCTCCCTTAACTTCACCCAAAGAATTCAATAAAAAATAAATTATTTATCCCACTGGATAAATAAATTCATAAAAAAAATTTTTATTTTTTCCTGTCATTTTAATATTTTTTTTTTTTTCATTAAATATTCTCTGAAAATCGTTCAATAATCATTGGCGTCTCATTGTCTAGACAGGCAGGGTGAAAGGGTCTTTTATTTTATTTTTTTATCCCCAAAAAATCAGTCACGCAATCAATAATATAAAATTTCTCTCAACCAACGAAAAAAAAAAATTTTTAAAATTAAAATAATTGAAAATGAATTTAATAATATAAAAAATAATAAATAAAAAAGCTTTGAAAAAATTAATAAACCCTCAGTAATAATATAAAAAAAACCCCTCAATGAATTATTGACAATATTATAATTAACAATAATAATTAATATAAAATAAATATAATAAACGAATGTAAATATTAATAATAAAATATAATAAATTAATAAATTAATAAATTTGTATATTAAAAACTCACATCATGTGCTCGAGGATGCTGGTGGCTGCATTGATGTTGATTTATCTCGACCATTCCACTAACATTGTTAATATTACAACACATAACAATAAACACAATTAACGTTAATAACAATCCAACACTGCATTGCATTTTCAACCGCACACGTGAGGTCATAACACAACACTACTGAACACTACGAATGCATGACGCATACTGAGGTTAATATTCGGCATCGCGCTGTTATAAATGTACTGTAAAAGTGGGAGAGACACGTGACAGTACATCCCGCCGGTAACACGGGCGGCGCTACTGTCGTCAATTTTTTTTTTTCTTCGAACTAAAGCCACTATGAATTATTTCAAGTTTTAATAGTATTATAAATACAATTTTTAACATTAATTTAATGGATTTATGTATTGTTACCTTGGAATTAATGATTGCTTGTTTATGTACTTGATATTTGTTGTTGAATTATGTTATGTCGCGGTGTAGATTAATTTTTATTTTATTTTATTTGTAGATTATCCTCACTGTTGAGCGGTAACGCCAAGACTGAGATATGGAGTAATATGGCGAACTGCACATGCGCTGATTGGTGGAGTCTGAGCATGCGCAAAGAGCCCGAATTTAGGCGGGTTTTTTTGAATTGTTTATAAAGTGTTATTAGGTGGAATTTAAATTTTTTTTTACTTTTTTGTTAATACACGAAGAGAAATTTAATAATGTTATTTTGTTATTCAATTGTTAAATAAATATTGAAGGATATTTTATGGTTTTTGTGATATTTATATAATTAAATTATGAGAAAAAATTAATTTTAGTGAAAAAAATTTTTTAAATCAAGTTTTATATTCAATTAAATATTAAATTATTATTCTATAAATTTGTGTAAATATTGCTATGAATATTGAACTATTATTCTATATCAAAGACTCTTATAAATTATTTAATTTTCTATAGCGTTATTTTTTTTTAAAATAATCAATTTTAAATATCTATTTTTCTTCGTGTATAAATAATATTTTTCCCCATCTCTTTATTTATAATAACATTTTAAACATTATTTTAATATTGTTTTTTATCACTGTTCAATTATTTACAGTTCGTAGAACGATTTATAATTTAGTATAATTAAAGAATTGTTTTATAGGTTTTGTTTTAAATTTTTAGTTGCATTTTTTTATGTTGCTTTATATGTATTTAAAGCTGGCAATTTTTCTCATACCAATCCTTACTCAACTCACAATTTTTATTGACACAATGAGGACATCGCGTCATAAATTTCGGAGTAATTGGTTTATTTGATCGCAAATGACTAGCAACTATATCAGTTAGTGCATCAATAAAAATAGGATGATCATTTGGCGCAGCTGCACGACGAATTTTCTCAATTCCCAACTGAATTCCAGACAAAAACAATTAATAAATAAATGTAGATAAATACGGAAAGTTCAATATAAATATATCAAAGATATTTCTTTATAACTCAAGAGTTAAAAATAAATAACTAAATAATTAATCGAATAAATTGAATAAGTAAATGACAATTGTATTTATTATTTACCTCTTTTGCTAATTCGTCGCAATATTCAATATCCAATTCGTGTAATGTTTCAATATGTTCATTAACAAATGCAATTGGTACCAGAATAAAATCCTTTTTACCCTGTTTTACATATCCTTTTAATGCTTCGTCTGTTAGTGGTCCAAGCCAAGCCAATGGACCAACCTTAAAAAGATTATAAAAAAATGTTTATTCCAAAAATTAAAATTATAGAATTAATTCATTTTTTTTTTTTTTAAGATAAATGTGAATTTTTCCAGTCAGATATTATTATTTCTCTAATGAAAATAAAATATAAAATTAAATAATTAAACTAAAGTCATCTCAATTATAAACTTTATTATTTTTAATTGCTTCTAATTTAAATTCCATTTTAATGAAAAATAAAAAATTAAATCATAGCGAGACTTGTGTCAATTAAAATAAATTTTCATCAAGGTTATTATTTAATTAATTTCTATTTTAAAATAGTATTGCTAATGATAAATTCAAATCAAAAAATAAAACATAAAAATTATTTAATTAATCTATAATTTATAGTTGAGAATTGTTTTGTTATTTTTGTCCTTTTTAATTTTACCTTTGATTGCCAGACGATATGATATGGATTGGAATACTTCAATTCATTCATTACTAAATGAACAGTCGCTGCAACTTCACTTGGATACGAATCGCCACGATTAACTGCTTTTAATGGTAATGAATGTGCAGAAAATAGTATGTGAACTTTTGCCCTTTTGTCATCCGGAAAATGTGACAATTCATCTTTAATTCTTTCAGCAAATGTTTTTGCTAATAATGGATGAGTTGCCCAACGATCAATAATACTTAATTTCATATTTCGAGGCAAACCTCTGGAAAAAAAAATTAAATTAATTATTTATATTAATTCAATTATTCAATAAAATGTCTTAAACTCACTTGGACTTGTAATAATTATAAACGGCATTAAAACTGGAGCCAGTTGTCGCACAACTGTACTGTGGATACTGCGAGAATAGTACAGTATGTTCAATTCCATCTCTGAAATGAACAAAAAAATTTTTTTTTTGAATATTAATTATAAAATATAAGAAATTTAATTTACTTTTGATTTAATAAAATAAAATTACTCTCTACTTTTCTATTGCATCCAATGATTCTTCAGTGAATGGATCTGTGTATCTGAATGCAACGTAATGTTTATGTGGTGCAGTTTGAGGTGAAATTTTATCTAATTGTTTGCACATCAATTCACCCTGTAGATTAGACCACTTTAATATTGGTGATCCACCACCAATTTCTTCATATTTTTTCTGCACATCTGGAGTACGTCTTTTGGCAATCCACGGACCTAGTTGACTGAATGAATATGAATTAATAATTGCACATCTATAATAAATAATTAATATACAAAATTTCGGTCGAAAAAAAATTTTTTTTGAGGTTATACACGCGAAAATAATTTCAAATAATATTATTACTGAATTGGTGGTTATGAAACAATAGTAAATAATTCATGCACGACATTCTGATGAAAAATTATATTTTTTTGATGTTATACATACAAAACAAGTATTGAAAATTATTTTACCTCTGTATTGGCAATTGAATCATGTCACGATCAGTCATAATTTTCAATAAATAATCGCCAACTTTATCAGTGCTGATTGGTCCACCCATATTTAACATTAAAATTGCTGTTTTTGCTTTTGGTTTATCGTTAATTTTCGCTTGTGCAGCAATAGACATATTGCGAACCATTGTCGAACGTTTCACACTGCCATAACCTAAAAAATGTTGTTACAATTTCGTTACAAACACCGAATACAATTATTAATAAATATTTATATTATTATTTATGCATTAATATCATCAATTAGACTCACCAAATAACAGAATGCTTGTTTTGTTGAACATGTTTATGCTTTTAATTCCAACAATGAAAAACGTCCAAATTGCTGTCGTGGTAAAACCTATGTATATAAAAATAGTAAATTAGATTTCTAGTAAATTAGAAATGATGACACGATAAATTTTCAATTCAATTATTATTCATGTAATCTCAAGTACAATCATATAATCCGCACCTGCTACACGTTGATTAGGGACAGGTACAAATATTCATAATGAGAGAAAATAATTACCACAATTTTAAAAATGGCCGACTTACCGACCGAACTAATTTACCATCAGGTAAGAATTGAAAATGTAGGAATCTATTTTCAAAACTTTCATCAGCACCACCTAAGGTTTTTTTTTCAAACTATAATTTCAAAGCTAAACTTATTTTTCATATCGCATGACCATCTTCATTCCTATTATATAATCAATGAATAAAACAACGTAGCAAAATAACTTTTTTTTCCCGAATCATTTTACACACATTTCTTAAGAATTATGTGTGCGTGTTGAGTAATTACACATATGTAATTTCTATGTAAAACAGTGATATTAATTTACAAAATACATAATTACAATACTATATTTTTCTTTCTGAGTATTCACAAACAAATATATACATTATTTACAACGAATATTATATATGAATATGTTATACATATCATTGAATAAATTTATTGGTTATGTTTGTCATGCTGCGTAGTGTGAGCAGTACTTTACATATTTACAAATCAATTGTTCAATGACAATTCAATAATATTCGAAAGCATATTCAGATCGATAAAATACTTCAACTGTAATGTAATATTACTTGAAGAAATAATATTTATTAACGATTTCACACTGCGAAGTCGGCGGAAAATTACGGAAGAAAAAGAAGAAATTTAATAATTATTTAAAAAGATGATGCAGTTTTATAAAAATAAAATATTATCACCAGGACAATTGAAACGTTTGTCAGAGCACAAATACAGTTGTTCAAGTGCAAGTTTATTGGATAAATATTTACAACCATGGTGGGAATGGCTTGTTAGTTATGTTCCATTATGGTTAGCACCTAACCTCATTACTGTAGTGGGTTTAATTATTAATATTGCTACAACGCTCATTCTCGTTTATTATAGTCCAGATGCAAAGTCTGAGGTAATATATTTAATATATAATATAATTATATTGATAATTATTATATTTAATTTTTTACTTTTTATTTTTTTTTAGGTACCAAGATGGGCATGTTTTTTATGTGCACTTGGATTGTTTATATATCAAAGTTTAGATTCAATTGATGGGAAACAAGCAAGAAGAACAGGATCTTCAACGCCATTGGGTGAATTATTTGATCATGGATGCGATTCAGTGTCAACTGGTAAATTTAAATTATAATTTGATATTTTATTTCACTGTTTTATTAAATTAATCAATTAATATAATTTTTTTTCTTGCAGTTTTTGTTGCATTGTCTGCTTGCATTGCTGTACAATTGGGACATTATCCAAGTTGGATGTTTTTCCAATGTTTCTGTGCGATGACGTTGTTTTATTGTGCACATTGGCAGAGCTACGTGTCGGGTAAAATGCAAAAAAAAATTATTTTGTATTGCTGTGAAAAAATATTAGAGATAAAATTGATGTTTATTAATATTTAGGTTCTTTGAGGTTTGGAAAAATCGATGTGACAGAGGCACAATTTTCAATAATTGCCATTCATTTAACGTCTGCTATTTTTGGGTCAAATATTTGGATGACTGAGGTTGTATTAACTTATTAAATGAACAATTAATTTATTTACTAGTCATCACTATTTATTATTTACAAATGATGATGATAATTCATGAATTATTATTGAATTTAATTTATATTTTTTTGTTTGATGATAAGTTTCGCAATTTTATCGCGAATTTTTCGTCTGAGGATGACCAAAACAATCCAACGAAAAAAGATAAAATATTATCACGATGTACCAGTTATTAATTATTGAATCAAATAATTTATAATGAAAATTATTAAACAACACATTTATACACTCATTATTACATACAAATATTCCGACATATTTTATAGTATATTATTGAAGAGTTGAAGGAGAAGGAAAAATTTCACTTTCTTACAGATTCCTTTTGTAGACGGTTTACAATTAAGATATGTAGTTGGCGGTATGACAATTCTATGCGCATTATCGAGCTTTTATTCAATGTTTTCGGTGATATTCACTGGTGGAGTTGGAAAAAATGGCTCAACTGTTGCTGTAAGTTTCCATCCACCTCCAAATTTTGTCGTGATTGTAAATGAAAAATTTACAATTTCAATCAACGAGTTAAACTTTTCATTCGAATTGATTAAAATCAATTTATTCATTTTTTTTCCTATCATTCAGGGTATTTTTTATGCATGGCATGGTAACGAACAATGAAAACATTAAAGGAATTCACTAATATATAAAATTATTGAAAGTTTGTTTGGTATTTTTGATTACATTAATTTTTCTGACATGTCGGTGAGGAATTGTCACAGCGTATTGATAAATTTGAGAAAAAAATTCCCAAATATTAATTTCATTATGAATAAATTTTTAATTTATACTTTAATATAATTATTTATATTAAGTGAAAAGTGCTGGTACATCAGGTTTTATACACTAGGATATTTTGATCATAAAGGAAATTTTAAAAAGAAAATTTTAATTAATTTTTCGGTCGAACCCAAAAGTTATTCGAAAATGACGAAAAATAATTGAAAAAATTTTTATTAAAATAATTAACAACATGGACAAATGATTGTATTGAAAAATTTCATCTAGAATTCAAGTTTGCTTTGGTCATCAGAAAAAGAAAATTCTTATTCAAATGTTTTATAATTTTTATCATTTTTAATTTCATTGGGTTTTAATGTTTCATTATTTTATTTATTATTTTCACAATTTTGTTATTTTTTTGTTTGTTCTTTTGTATCTTCATTAATTATTTCACTAATATTTAGATGTTTAATTGTCAATTTCATATATATTAGTTGCCATACTTTGGCACTGAGGTGAAGGTGTTTTCATTGTGGTGCGCTGTGGGAATTGCTATTTTACTTGCACAAAGCAGTTTATCCGTCATTCTCGCTGGCGGTGTTGGCAAAAATGGTTCGACCGTCGCTGTAAGTTAATTAATATCCGCACAAAAAAAAAAAACGCAAATAAACAATGACATTGAAGATAATAAAATGAAACAAACACCGATCAAAAATGAATAAAACAATTTTTGTAGAATTATAAAAAGCACTTTAATTATAGGAAATATAAAATCAAAAATCATTCATACGCTTAGACATTCCGCCGTGTTTCAATTAATTCACAAATTTTTTTATATTTTTTAATTGCTTGTTATTTATTTTAATCCAGCAATTTTACTAATGTTTGATATTTTTTTTTTCTCATTTATTCAATACTAATTAAATAATGAATTTTATTGTATGGAAATAATGTTACTGCATAATTCTTTTTTTTTGCTTTTTTGTTTCATTGGCGGAATTTTTTAGGGTACATCAATTCTCTCACCAATTATTCCATTTAGTCTGGTTGTTGTTCCGGCATTTATTATTTATTGTAAAAGCGTTGAACACGTTTATGAAAATCATCCGGCATTGTATATTATGTCCTTTGGAATGGTCGCTGCCAAAGTCACCAATCGTTTGGTTGTAAGTAGAATATTTAATATTTTTTTTTTGTTGTTATTAAAAAATTTTAATATTCATATTTTAATAATTATTCAATTTTTTTCTCTCATTTTAGGTTGCACATATGACAAAAAGTGAAATGGAATATCTTGATACTGCATTAATTGGTCCTTGTATGCTATTTCTAAATCAATATTTCAATTTTTTCATAAAAGAATATTACATTTTGTGGTTATGTTTCGTAAGTGTTTAATTATTAATATTTATAGTAATATAAAATTATTTTCTATAATTAAATTAATTTTATTGTCTTGACAGATTTGGGTTTTGCTGGATTTTTTCAAATATTGTTCTCAAGTTTGTCTTGAAATTTGCGATCACTTAAAAATAATGTTATTCAGGATACCATATGTAAATGAACAACAAATATCAAGTGGTGCTGAAAAAAATGGTGCTCCAACACGATCGCAACGTGCAAGAACATCAAAAAAATTTCATTGATAAATGTTTGTTGCTATGGTTATTATTATTATTATTTCATCACACACAATTGTGATCGTGAAAATAATTATTATAATACAATTACATTTATATATTCTAAACAAATTAAATATGAAAAAATTATTTGAAGGAAAAAAAAAATAATTTTCGCGATTAACTTATTTATTAGTTGATAATTAATATTCAAAATCATTCTCATTTTTAATAATAAACGAAGATATTAAATTTTCAATTGAACTTTTTTTTTTTTTATTCAGATTAATTTATTGACAATGATTTTCAATATATTGTTTAGCAACAATACATTTAGTCATGAAACAATCGCATGGAAGATCGTGTTCAGTTGTTTCTGGATTTAAAATATTAAATTCTAAATTGTACCGACGTTTATTTGTCTTGTCACGTTTTAATGATATGCGAAATGCAATTGGTTCATCTTTTACAACTTCTTGCTGATTAGGTAATATTATAATTGTTTGTTTCCAATGTGTTGGTGTTTCATATGGTGATGTAGATAATATTGAACCATCGGGAAATTCAACGTCAAACCAAATACAAGTACCCGAAAAATTTCCATCTTTAGTACAAGGAAATACTAAATCTTGTCCACCAATTAAATTACAATCTTCAATTGTTGCTGTATTTAAATCAATCCAAGCCAATATTTTTTCTTCAGCAAGTATATTATCAGTTTTTATTGTCATAATTTCTGGTTTTGAAGATTTTTCACGTCTAATATTATCGCCAAACGATCTGAAATATCAAATTATTTTTGAGGTTATCTCTAAAATTTATTGTAAAATAATTGAATTTATATAGATTTATATTTATTACTTCATTTTCACGTCGTAAATGTCGTTGAAGAAATCAAAATATTCCGGAATTTGACATGGTACTGCGTGTAATTTAGCAATACATGGAAATAATAATCCATCGGGTTTTAAAAATTTATTTCTTGCTAATAAAACAGTGTCAAGCATTCCTTCATGTACTAAATAAAATCCCATCCATTCTGAAACAATTATATCAACCTTTTCCACGGTATTACAATCAATATCTTCCAATTTACTGTGAATTACTTTTATTATATCAGTAAAATTATTTTCATCAACAATTTTTTCAATGAGTTTTGATAAATTACTAGCCTCGACTGCAAATACTTTACTGGCTCCAGCTTGTGCACAAAATACTGACAATATTCCTGTAGATAAAAAATTAAAAAATTAATTTTATACTGTTGAATAAAATGAGATGATATTTAAAATCAATTTATTTTTTATTTTTCTCACCAGTTCCAGCACCCACATCCATAACAATTTTATTTTTAAATAATTCCGCATTGTTTTTTATTGCATTTTTATATGCAATCATTCGTGGATGATCATTCAGCATTAAATAATGAACCTGGGTCAAAGTTTGAGGTTAAGTTGACAATTATATTAAAATCACTTTTAAAACTAAAAAATATTGTATTAATATTATAACTTACATCCATTTCTTCATAACTACGAAAATAATCATCAGAATCTTCCATTGTTTATACTTTTAATTAACAATTAAAGTTTATAAAAATAAAAAGTTGAAGAACTAATGTTGGAAATTTCGAAATTAAATAACAGAGATGCACATGGTAAATATTATTTATTTTTCTCTCTCTGAAGATTTAGAAACGGAACCAGAAGTGTGATGACGTCACTAAATATATACAGACATACATATAGGTAGTTTTGAATAGAATTTTGTCATGAAAAGATAAAAAAAAATTTTTTGAGTGGTATTTTCTTAACACTTTAAACGAAAAAAAAAAAAACTTCTTTAGGAATATTATAATTAACAAAGAGTAATTTCTATATATAAATAAATTGTCTTAATATAAATTTGTCTTCATTTTTTTTTACTCTAATGAATTTAACATTAATAATTGTTTCAAAACTTTGGTTTGGCTGGTTTCTCGAATTTCTCCAGCTAAAAACATTTCATCTACAACAGTATACACCTGAAAATAAAAGAAATTCTCAATGAATCAATTGGAATAATGAATTATAATTTAAATGATTTGAAAAGTAAAAAATGAAATTATTTAATTGATTTATCCTGTGATTTACCTTGTAAAAATTAAATACTAAATCCAATTCACAAACATTATGGAAATATTCATTTAATACTTCAACAAAATTGTGTATTGCTTCGAGATAACACAAATTATTATCATTTACATCAACGCAAATGCAGAAATATAATCCTGCATAACGTCTGTAAACGATTTTGAAATTACGAAACTGCAAGAAAATAAATTTAATTGATTAAAAAATATATAGTGGAATTATTTTATTGAATTAATATTATTTATTTAATTCTAACCTCAACAAAATTTGTATGTTTGGCATCACGAACAGTTACTACAGCATGAACTTCTTCAATTAATTTTTGCTTTTCATCATCATCAAAATTCATATACCATTTTGCCAATCGAGTTTTCCCAGCACGATTTTGTATTAAAATAAATCGAATCTGCAATAAATAAAGTGTATAATTAAACATTCAAGACTATTTTCAATCTCTGTCAAATACTGTCAAATATTTTATCAATAATTCCATCTGTTAGTAGAATAAAATAAATATCAATGAATTAAAGTATTTAAAATGTTTTACATTGATAAATAAATTATTACCATTGTTGATTGTATTGTTTGTTAATTTATTAAAGAAAATAAATGAAAATTTCCTTTTCTTTATTATTAATCAATAATAGTATATAAAGACAGACAAATGTCCGCCCTCTTTTGCACTAATCTAACCTCACTTTTGATCCTAAAATGACAAAAATTCTGTACGCATGCGCATGAAACATCCAATTGAAAATCACTATCAACCAATCCGAACGCTGTGTGACACGGAAATTTCACTTGTGATTGGTCGGACACGAGCAGGTTGCGCATTGATACCTATTCAAAAAATAAAAAAAGCATAACTATATCTCACTATAGTAAATTAAAACAGTTACAAATTCCGCCGATAGGTAGCGCAAGTTTACCATTCTAAATGGCTTTCTAACCTCTTTATCACGCACACAAACACGCATTATATCCACATGTATGCATACGAAATTTCCCAACATATATACACACAAACATTTGCAAATAATTAATGCATACATATACACAAATGCATTGGTGTTCGGTTGGGTGTGGGTTTCTCAACGTACGGTGGCCCAGTCAGTGGTTACGATTATAGGCGGACATGTTGTAGGTGTATTTCCGTCAATGTGCACGATGATCTGACGCATGAATTCTCATGCGTTTATACATATATTCACAATATAATATCATCAGTTTAAAAATAATATAATTGCTCAAATTGCGTGAGGACACACGGAGTGCAGTGATAAAACGTTATCATAACCCATTTACATGTGAACTGTTTGGTTAATAATCATAATAATTATTATTAAAATAATAATAATAATAATAATAATATTAATAAAAAGCGTTACTGGTTTTACCCGGGCGCAATTATGAGTTGGGGTAGTGAACTTTGGGTGAGTGTCTCATGGCCTCTGTCCTTTTTTTTTTTTTATTCCACATCTTTATCATATCCTAACCTAACTTTTTAACTTGCGTGGCTTTTTATTGGAATAAAAAAAAGATGTTAGATTTTTTGATGATTATTCATAGGATATTGGCAGTTTTTTTTTTGTGTTCTTTATGCTCATAACCTCATTTTGAATGTTCAATGGTTGATTTGAAATTGCAATTGAATATTTCAATGTAGGTAATGGGGTTTTTTTTTTTTGTTCTGATTTGACGCACGTATTGACTTTTCGTACCTGTATGACCAATACAACCACTTGCTCAATATTATAATGGATATAATACTCGTTTTCTTGTTCACGGTTGTTGAGTCTCGCACAGGTTATAAGAAATATTCATTTATTTCCTTTCCCTCTTTATAATCGCGTCTCTTTCTGGCTTATGGCAGACAGTATATCTATATTTTCACCGCACCTTGCCCGTGAAAATTGATAATGGTGACACATGGAATGTTCATTTTACCATCAACATGATAACATGACATATTTTCTCAACCTAATAATCTATATTTTACTTATTTTATTATTTATTACATACATTTATCACCATTTTTCAGTTAGATAAAAATTTTGAGGTTAGAAATTTTCTTACAATTCGCAACAACCGATAAAATTATAATAAAATATTTATGGAAATGTAAATATATATTTTGTTATATCAAAATAATGTTGGGCTTCTTTCATTTCATTTGAAATATCTCACAAAATGCTTATTCATTAACTCCTACGCAAATTTATTTCCGCCCACATGATGAGATTTAGTTTTGTACAAGTTGTAAAAATAATTTTAAAAAATCAAAATGAAATTTTATTAGATTCATTCATGAATTTTATTACTTTATAACATTTAAAATTGAATTAATAATTGATATTTTATCTTTATTAATTATATAGTTAATTATTATTATTATGTATTGTTGTGAAGTAATGAATGGAATGAATGACTAATGATGATTAGATAGATTGAAACAAAACATTTAATGTATGAGTGGTGTGTATATTGATAATATTACTCATCACACACATATACACACAGGGGACTTTTGAGATATTTTTGTGTGTGAGGGGTCGATATAGATACATTTATACGCATGTTCATGTATGAAGGGTGAGGCGCAGCCCCTCAAACATCATTACATGACTCATAATGTGCACTTGAGAGTTTGACTAAACAATTCCATCTCACTGTACACATTTGCACGATATTTTATATATAAACCATTGAAAATTTGAATGAAAAGAATGATTTATTTAAATACAATGACGAAAATATATATTTTTTTAATTTGTTTAAAGTTGTTTAATTTAATGTAAAACAAAAATATATTGTAAATTTATTAATTTGTTTGTAAAATAATTTTCCAAATTTTTTTTATTCATTTCTGATTTGTAATGTATTTTAATTCATTTATTTGTTTGTAGTTTAGTTGAATTTGATTTGGTTTCTATTGTATTTTATATGTTTTGTTAATTTTTTTTGGGTTGTGTGTATGTGTGTGTTTTTTTTATGTCAAACGTTGAACTTTTATGGTCAATCCTTCGTAGTTTGTCTGTCTGTAAGTTCTTGACTGCTCTGCAAAATGGCTCGTGGTAACTCCATATTCAGTATAGAAACCGGTTTTAACAAATAATACCATCACGCAATGTGTTTTATATGTAAAAAAAAAATGAATCAGTAGAAGATACGGAAAATGGATAAAAAAAATTATTTAGGTTTAGATTTTTTTTTTTGTTTTATTAATTTTGTATTTTTAATTTACAATTTTTTTTATACTTGCAGGATCAGTTTGACAATCTATCTCTGCACACGCAAAAAGGGATAGATTTTCTTGAACGTTATGGGCATTTCATCCGGGATCGGTGCAAAATTGAAGTAGAATATGCCGGAAATTTGAGGTAAAAAATATTTAAAAAGAATTTTTTTCATAAATTACAATTAATTAAAGAATACACATGTATTAATATTTTATTTCAATTATTTTATTTTTACAGAAGGCTAGTGAAGAATTATCAACCGAAGAAGAAAGAAGAAGAAGATTATCAGTGAGTGAATGAAAAAAAATAATAATATTAATATATTAAAACTGATAATTAAATGATAAAAATTTTTTTTAAATTAGATACAGTCCATGTCGTGCATTTAAATTGGAATTAAATGAAGTAAATGATCAAGCTGGACAACGTGAAGTTATTGCCGAAAATTTACAAGCTAATGTTTTACGTGAGCTCAATTTATTGGTTAAAGATTTTAAAGATGATAGAAAAAAACATTTACAAGAAGGCGCGCGACTTATGACAACATTGACAGGACAAATTGGCAATTTAGAGCGTGCAAGAAAAGCATATGAAAAGGCATTTCGTGAGGCTGAACGTGCATTAGAAAATTATCAACGTGCTGACGCTGATTTTAATTTATCACGTGCTGAAGTTGAAAAACAACGTATGAATATGACTGTTAAAACGCAACAAAGTGAGGAAGCTAAGACGGAATATGCTAATCAATTACAAAAAACAAATGAAATGCAAACGTTACATTATCATACAGCAATGCCTGATGTGTTTCAACATTTACAAGTGAGTATTTTTCTTTCAAACTATTTTATTATTTATTATTTACAATTTTCGAAATTAATTTTTTATTTTAATTTTTTTTAATTATTTTTACTATCAATTTTTCTTTCTAATATTTTTTTTCTTATACTGAAGAAACTATATAATGCAGTGTAATATATTCATTTTGTATAATTATTTTCTTAATATACCTTTGAAAGAAATTTATTTCTATAGATTAATTTTTAAATACACTTCAGGTATTTAATTCTTTTATTTAATACAAAGGGGATTTAAACACTAATGCTAATTTCATAAGTAGAACCGTTAGAGGATTATGAAGTATTTATGACACCCAGGAAGACTGTGGGGCAGGTTATCTAATTATTGTTAAATAATTATATTTATCCCTAAAGTCATAAACCTTTAATTTGTATTTATTGACACAAAACAAGTAATAAATTTTATTTTCATTTTAAAAGTTGGTAAAATCAATGAGGAATTAACTCAACAAAGCATTTTGTTTGTGGTTATAATCCCTGATTAGAATCAGAATTATGTGATATAATATTTCATGTTTTCATGATCAATAACTGCAAAAGTATTCAATTAAGATTTTATTTCAAGAAACCTAGATCTTATTTAGTAGGTCAAGTGAATGAGTTGTGAAATCAAATTCCTTTTATTGAATTAAATCACGATAATAACAAGTATATATACACATGTAAATAAATCTTTAGTAAATAGACGAAATAAGTAAAATAAATTGAATTTATTGTTGCAGGAATTGGATGAAAAAAGGATAAAGAATATGAGAAATTATATGTTAAAATCAGTGGAAATTGAACGTGCAGTGGCGCCAATTATTTCACAATGTCTTGATGGCATTGAAAAGGCAGCAAATGAAATAAATGAAAAAGATGATACATTATTAGTTATTGAACGATTCAAAAGTGGATTTACACCGCCTGGTGATTTTCCATTTGAAGATTTATCAGCAGCAAAAACATATGACAGCAATACTCAATTGGCACAGCCAACGATGCAACCAATTCACAATCATCTCACGGTAAAAGGTACAGTTTCGGGTGGAAAAATTAAAAAACGCGTTGGAATCTTTGGAATATTTAGCAGCAATAAGGTAAAAATTATGTTCATTAAATTCAAATAATTTATTCATTCTTAACAAAAACCGCAATATATTATTTTATTTATCTTATTTAATCATTTATTTTATCCTTATTGTATAATGCATATTAACAGCAATCAACAAATAATTATATTCATTTAATAATTTGCTTTCGCATTTTCACTTTTATATTCAAAGTTTGCATGAAAAATAAATTTACACAATTTAATTTTCATTTAACCACAAAATATTCACACATATCTTTAATTTATTTATATATTTATACATAGATTATATATGAAATAATTATTTTGTTTCTTATTTGATAAATAATGGCGGTTGGTTGAATCTACTCTGCAATGATTTCTCAATTTTTTTTTCTGACAAAACAAAAATTCATGGTCTGAATTAAAAATTATTCTGGATTAATTTTCTTATTTTGTAAGTACTGGCTTAAATTGAAAGATGAATGCTAGATAAATTAATATCTGTATTAATTTTTTCTCACGCTGGCTTAAAGCTTAAAAATATCAAAATTAAAATTTTGCAGAAGAAAAATTTTGTTGGTTATATATAGATTATTATATTATTTTTAATATTGTATTGCAGTTTTTTGTTATATTAAAAAAAAAAATACATTCACACGTCGAATGATGCGCTTTTGTAATTTTGTTTCATGCAAAAATATATTTAAAAAAACGGGCAGAAGTTGATCGAGGTGTGCATAGCTTTAAAGGTCTGTCTTTAATTTATTTATACGTAAATTGCATTGTTATTATATAATACTAATTAATTAACAAACTTAACCTATTTTCTTCTATAATATACATCAATTATTGCATTACTTCAAGTACTCGCAATCATTTATTTATATTTTTTATTTTATTTATCATCACATAACCTAACTTTTAATTTTTTTAAATTAAAACAAAAATAAATATTATTTTGTGCCTTAAATTTTATCTATAATTAGATACAAAATTATATCAATAATTGTGTTGTGTTTTGTTTTATTTTGTTTAAACAAATAATATAAATTGAATAATAGAAATTAATTAATAAAAATTATATTATAATAAAATTAATTATTTCAGAATAATGTACCGGGTTATGGTGATGGTGCAAAGGAGGATTGCAGTGATTTACCACCAAATCAACGTAAAAAACGTCTGCAACAACGATTAGATGAAATACAAGCTAAAATACAGCAAGAAACAGCTGCACGCGATGGTTTAATGAAAATGAAAGGTGTTTATGAACAAAATCCAGCATTAGGCGATCCAATGAGTATAGAAGGTCAATTAAATCAATCCAGTCATAAATTGGATAAACTCGGCGCAGATTTAACAAAATTCCAGGGTTATCTTGATGATGCTATTAAAGCTGGGGTCGGTCTCTCTAGGTAAAAAAATTAAATTTAAAATAAATTATTCATATATTTATAAGTCATAAATAATTTATTTCATATATTCAAATACATAATTTATTTAATGATTTGTTATATAATTAGTCCAAGTCAAGCACCGCGAAAACCCACAAGCAATGGTTCAACAACGAGATCAATTAATTCACGAAGATCAAGTAATTCTGGTGGTGAAGAGGAAAGTTTATCACGTTCAGCATCGGATTCAAGTGTAAGCAATGCAAATGCCAATCAACCGATACATAAAAAAAGTGCACCTGGTACACCACAACCAACACACGAGTGAGTTTTATTATTGTATATTTTAGCGATGATATATTTAATATTTTTATGATATTTATAAACAGAATTTTATTCCTATTTCCTCCTGTTATTGAACAAAGGATTATTTTTTTATTCTTTTGTTTATTCCAAAGTGTAGTTTGTTATAGTCAGTAAAGTAATTAGTTATAAATAGAAAGTGGTATTCGCTTTATCGTACTCATGCACAGTTCCACGAATAGCCCGGAATCTGGCCTTGGTGCATCAAGAACATCGTTACCTGGTAGCGCTGGTGAAGAATTTTACGTTGATGAATTGGACGCACAGCCTCCATTAGGAACGTGTCGTGCCCTTTATCCATTTGATGGTAAATAAATAAATGAATATGTAATATTAATTCACATTTTTTAATTCTTTTCTAATGAAAAAATTCAATTTTGTCATTAATATTTCGCAGTTAGTTGAAAGGATGAATTAATAATCGATTGATATCCATATAAATACAAACAAAAAATTAAATATTCTTATTCAGACATTTCTAAATAATGTAAAATTAATTTTTAGGTTAAACCAATTAAATTATTGTTCATCATTGCATGATGAAAACTATTGAAAAAAATAATAGTGAAATGAGATCTGGGACACTTAAATTCAATTAAATAATTTCTTATATATAGATAATTGATTTTTTTATTCAACAAATAAATATTATTTTATTTTTTATAGCTACGAGTGAGGGTTCCATACCAATGTACGATGGTGAAGAGCTTTATATGATTGAATTGGATCAAGGTGATGGTTGGACACGTGTTCGACGTATGTCACAACCAATTGAGGGTTTTGTTCCCACTTCGTACATAGAATATCAGCTTTATAATACATAACGAGATTCATCATAATCATCATTATAAGATAAGAACAACACAAAAATATGTTTTGAATTTTGGAAAGGTATGAAGCTTCAAAATAATTTTTGCAATTATTATATTCAGTGTATACTCTATTCAATTTAAATTCGAAAGAAGAGAAGAAAAAAGAAGAAATACTCTAAGTTAATAATACAAGACAAAAATTTCTCACTCGAGAAAATTCGCTATCACATTGTATGATATAAATAATATATATATATATTAAAAGAAAAATCAGAAACAAAAATAAATATTTTGTCGATAAAGTTTAGAAAAAATAGATAAAGAAACAATTAGTGATTTAATTCACAATCTTGCGATTAATTTTTTCGTGCAATTTTATTTTTGTTTTATCAATTATAATTTACATTATTGAATTTTTTGAGGTTATGATTTCTACGATACAATTGTTTTATTTATATTTTAAATCATGACGAAAAAAAATAATAATAATATAATGTATTGATTTAATAAGGACACATATAAATGTGCGATTCGCATTTTATATTTGTTGCTGCTGTTGCTCTTGATGTTAATGCAAAATATGGGAGAGTTGGTAAATGATTAATGGGAAAAGAAAAATATTCGATAAAATTCTCATGGTATCTAAAATTGATTATTCTTAATTTAGGGGCTGGCCCAAGAATAATTCTGAATTATTAGATATGAGAAGTAGAACAAGACTGATCTCTCCATCATATTGCTTTTTGTGTGTATAAAACATAAATAAAAGAAAAATAAGCCAATTTATTAATAATTTAACAAAATGAATGAGTAGTCAAAGAGACTTTGTCGCTCAATTATATTAATTACTCGTCATTTTTATCCATCTTGGCTTTCATTTTTCTTTTTTCATTGTTTAAAAATACAAAAATATTGAACAAATAAATAAATATCATCATTGTATATAGTGTTGGTTGGGTAAAGGGTAAATAAAACAAAAAATAACCGAGAAACAGAAAAGGGGAAATTTTTAGGTTATAAACTCATTTTTATTTCTGCGATTTATTTTATAATAAAAAAGATGATGGATACGTATATATTGTAATTATAATTATAATTTGACAATTATATTTTTATTTTATTGCTCTCATATATATTATTTTTATACTCAAGTGCTGCAAAATAATTTTTTTATTTTGCAAGAGTAAATTCAACAATTAATATTTTTTTTTTTTACGTTAAATGTAATTTATTTTCGTTTTGTAACTTGATCCACGTGAGATTGCGCCTGATATTCATGAGGAAATACATATTAAGACACTCAAAAACACAGTAAAGGTTGAAAAGTAATTATTCATAGTCGTACAAGATTATTAAATAATAAAATAAATGATTATTAAAAGCCACGATTAGGAATTTGTTTTATTCCAATTTGAGTTTGTGTATTATGACAAAATCGAGAAAACAAATTGTCTTGACTATGTATATTTTGTGATCCTATATCAAAAAACAAAAAAAAAAAAAAGAAAACTGATAAGTATTGTATAGATAAATTTAATGCCTATGACTCATTTTATTGTATTAATTAAATACTATTATTATTATTATTATTAAAATACATATATAGAAAATACACAGGTACTAAAATCCATCTAACAAATCTTATTTTTGTATATATACTTCAAATAGTTCTAAAAAAAATCACGTATTTGTTTTAGTTTATCTTTTCGTTATTATAATTTTTTATAATTATTAACAAAAATGTTAGTTTGGTAGTTATCATAATAATTATATAGATAAGTTTAACCTCAAAATAAAAATTAATTGAAATGAATTATTGAATTTTTGTTTTCTTAATGTGTAAAAAGTTTTGTATATATTTTTAATAATTGACTAGAAAATTAATAATAATTAGATTCAACATTCCTTTTTTTTTTCATTTGTAAATTGATTCGTTTTTTTGTTTTATTTGAGCATTTATAATTAGTGTATTGGAAAAAAAAAAATATTTCATTGTGGATTCAGTTCTTTATATCAGTTCGCTATAAATATTCATTAATTATGTAATTAATTAATTAATATTTCAGCATTAAGTTACATCGCAATTTATATAAAGTATTAATATTGAATCACAGCACAATGATTGAATGAATAATTAAAGAGAAGAAATTTTAATTTGTAATTTCCAAATTGGAAATTAACTTTCCAAAATAAATATACAAAGAAAAATCAAGTACCAAATTTGATTAATGAATAAAATATAAAATAAAGTACAGCTGAGAAGAATTAATTTAATTTCGTCAAAAGAGAAGAAAAATCAACAAAGACTAAAACGCCTTTATTGATGCTAAATATTAAGATCATCCCAGTCTTCAACTTGTCGCGGTGATAATTCAATTGTAATATTATCAATGCAACAAAGAAGATCGTATATTCTTGGTGGAATTGTATTCTCACGTAAATCAACAAACTCCAAAGACGGAGCACGTTTTATCCTCTCTGCATCAATATCTGATCCCGAAGAAAATGAAAAAATAAACATTAAAAATACATATAAAATAAAACAATTATTTCTTTTGTTTAATTGACAATTAAATATGTTCATTTGTTTATTGTTTTTATAATTACCAATAATTGAATTATTGTTTGCTTGAAGACGTTTTAATTGTGGTATTCGACAAACAACTGATGGCAATGCAATAAATGCATTGTGAGAAATGTCTAACCTCAAAAGCTCTTGAAGCTCTGCAAGTTCATCAGGCAATTTGCTTATTTGATTGTGACTCAAATTCAACTCTGCATTGAAATAAAAACAAAAAGACAAAATTTAATAAATTATAAATCACAAAAGTGCAATGAGAATAAATATAACTAATATAGATTGGAGGTTATGTTAATTTTCTGGACTTTTTTTTAGGAATAAAAAGAAAGTATACAGAAAAATACTTGATAATATATTAACAAAAATGAACTCTTGATAATAAATAGAGTTATATTGTTATACTGACCAGTTATTAATGAAAATTTAACTGCCAATTTTGGTGGAATTTTCGTGATAACATTTCCAGATAAATCACACGATTTTAATTCTGTATGTCGCATTAAATGATAAACTGCATCAGGTACTTGCATCAACTGGCATTCAGACAAATCTAAAAATACAAACGAAGAAAAAATCAACAAATATAAATAAATAAATGAACATTAAAATAGAAATTAAATTAAAATAATGTAATAAGCCTAATAAAACATTTTATATATTTATTGCATTATTGTAATACATATATTATTGTTAATTCCATGGATTGAATTGTCTGAAAGTGAATTTTTAATTTAACATTAAAAATAAAACTACATCATATACGTATAATATTTGTTCACGCTTTCTCTTTACTCTCGATTTCCATTGCGGAAATGCAATTAAATCACGAGACATTAAACAAAGAAGAGTATATACATATATATGTATATATATGTATGTAAAGTAAAAGTATTATGTACAGCAATAAATGAAAGAGTACACGTAATTTCATTCAATATTGAAATACTCTCACGACTTTATTTGCAAAAAAAATTAAATAAAACTAGAAATAATTAAAGAAAGAAAAATTTTTTTAGGTTAGGTTTTACCAAGATTTTTGTTATTTTCTGCTACTTCACAACGTAAAATAACTTTTGTCACTGCATTAGCCATTTTGGCACTCCAAACTGAGTATATATGTACTCAGAATATGTATACATACATAAGTACATATGTAAAGTCGATTTAAAAATAAATTTTCCCTTCCCTTTACCCTGTTTACCTCAGAGATTTTCTCAAATTCAAATAAAGTAAAATATATATCATTCTCCTTTGTTTATAACATTATTTATTGATAAATAAACATGCTATGAATATATAGTTAATAATTATAAATAATTTATACTAAGTATATAAACATAAAATTATTTAAAAAATTTTTTTTTTCATTCTCTGTCAAGAATGGAAACAATTAATATTATATTTATTTAGTGATAATTGTTTATTAATGGAAAATAAAAAAGATTCTAATATGGCATTGGGCAAGGACCCAAAGAATTTATTGCCACGTATGATAAATTCAAGGACCAAAGTCACTGCCAAGTGCAAATTAATAATTCCAATTAATTTCTTTGTCATTTATTCTTTTCTTCTTTAATTCTTCTTCATGAACTTATTATGTATAATAATTATTATAAATATATTCTAATCTTCCAGTTAGATGCACAAAACAATCAAGCAATTAAATAATAAGCAATAAATTAATAATTAGATTAAATATTCTATTACCTACTGTTGTAATAATTATTATTAATTTTATAAAATTTTTGTTTTTACCTAAATTACAATTGTCTTGAGCTTCTTCACATCGTGAAACCACTCGAATAATTGCTCTACCTGCTAATTGTACACAAACTGCAGTTGCAACATTTCTTTCACCCTCTTCCTGAGATATTTGTTGAACTGCTTCAGAATTATACGTCGGTGGTTTCATATTTAATAGAAATATATTTTTAAAAAATTATAAAAAGACAAAATAATCTTCTCCAATATGATAAATAAATTAAAAATATTCCTTTACAATCACAATTACAACATTAGCTTGAATATTACAATAAAAATTTGCATTTCCCACGTGAAGAAACCAATGAAAATATTTATTATTAATCAAAACTTTCACCGTTCACAATTAAATTATAATACACAAACAAATAAATATTTAATTGTAAATTAAGGAAGCCCCTGAGACTCCGATATCTCTGTAAGCTTCGTATAAGAATCACTTCTTGGCACTGCTAATGTGCAAAGTGAAACAAGTGCTATTTAAGCCTTTCGTTGTTGGACTCCCACTCAAAGGAAGTTCCCGTGTGTTTATAAAATTTTATACACACAAATCAGCTGAGAGATTTTTTTTGTGTTTGATATCGCACGCATTGTCGCAGCTTCTTTTGACGTTTAATTATATTTTTTTTTTGTTTTGGTCTTTGTTCAAAAACTATTGTAGACTGCCAAGCGCCACGTACGTCAACTCCACGTGGGTATCATAGAAAAACACAATGTTCTTTGTAATATTTATGCAGTGTAATAATTAAATAAATAACAACAAATAAATATTATAATATTTTAACTAAATTATAAATTAATAATTGACCAATTGTTCGTATTAAAAAAAATATTTAGATAACAAAGCAAAAGAAAATCTGATAAAACTAATGGAAAAACAAAATTCCCAATTTAATTGCTTAATTGATAACAAATATTATTATTAATAAATAAATAAATAGATAATTAAATTAAATATCATTTATTAAATATGATTAAATATAAATATTTATGTACATGCTCTAATTATTTTTTTTATTTATTTTCTTTGTTTTTAAATAAAAATTCATTGGCATATCTCTGGCATTTGTCAATCATTTTACAAATGAAATTGAAAAACTGCCCAACACGGAATAAAATATTTATATTCATATATTGTATATAAATGTATTTGTTTAATGGTTTAAGTTTGGATTAAAGCCAGAGGATACTGCGCGTATGATAAATTTCATGAAAATGAAAATAGAATTGACCGAATGCAAAATCCCCCATGACTTTTATTTCTTCATCTGTTTGCTGCTTTTGCGCTGCTCACGTTGTTTTAATATTTTTGATGATAAATAATATATATATATATGTATGTGTGTGTGTATAGCTTTGTATCTGTGTGATACAGTTAAAAAATGAGAGAAAAATAATCGAGTGAAACGGAGAAAAATGTAATGACGCGCGAGAATGAATTTCCGCTTTGAAATTGGAAAACCTTGGCTTTACTTTATACGTTAAATAAAAGCAATATTGTATACTAGGGACAATATTTTTTTGTTTTTTCATTTCTTCTTTTTTATGTCTGATGTTCGTGTGCTCATTTTTGGCGCTCCTTTGTACATTGATTTTATTTTTAAAATTTTTCTTAGAATATTTATTTCAACGACCTCGTGTTTTTTTATGAATTTAAACACAAAATTGACAATTTTATTTCGGATTTTTCTTATTTTATGTCGTTCGTTTATTGTGTATTTGATGGATATGTAAATAATATTTAAATATTTAAATTAAAATTGATAAGAATTTTTTTTCTTCATTTTATATATTCGATGAAAATTTTTATTTAATGTTTTTTTTTTTTTTATTTTTTTATTTTTTATTGGAGGGATTATAATACCGAATAAACGGTATGAATAATTATAATTTTGTTTGATTTTGAAATTACATTTTAAATATGATGTATATATATATTAATTCTAATTTTCTTTGTTTGATATTAAATTTTTTTTTCCAGGAAAAATTCAAAATTGTTATTGAGGTAATTAGAAGAATAATAGTTGTACGCAGACTTTTTGCAGTTTCATAAAGAAAATGATTTTGTTTTCATTATTTCTTCAGTTTCAAAATAATTCTACCTGGAAAAAAAAATATCTAAAACACCTGACATAAATACGTATATAATATTATAAATGGATTAAAATGTGCAAATATATAACAGAGGATACATATTTTTGTGTGTCAACTTACAATTATCCTTTAAAAATCAATAACATTAGCAAATATTTAATATATATTTACGTACTATTTATAATAATCTCCTACAATTAATTTATATAATTAAAAATTGACTGTTTAGCTGATAGATTGTTTAATTTTTGAAAATACATTCCGCAAATGAATAATAAATATAAAATAATTAATCCATCTATATTTTTACTTCATTTGTTTGTCAATAATAAAATTACTCATCGTTATTTATTTACCTATTTGATCAATGTATTATTTAATTTATATAATTAATCTCTATTTGTTTTAGGCCGATCTAAAAGCTCTTGCGCGTGTTGTAAACCCGCACAATAGTGCAACAATAAAACGCTTAAAGCTTGCACACGTAAATCGCTTTGGACTATTAATTTTCCACTATCATTATCATTTATTTTTGTCAGCAACAATCTTGAGGTAGTTTCAGCGTCTAAAGCAGTCTTCAATTTACCCATCTAAACAAAAATCATCAAATGATATTAATCATCTTGAAAAACCAAACAATCAATACATATTAATAATAACAAATAAATTCAAATTAAATAATAATTTGATAAATATTAGCAATTTTTTTTTCATCTTACCATTAAATTAATTTTATCAACTCGTTCATCAGGATTCAAAGTGTTATATAAAAATTTTCCAGTGTCTTTTGCACGTGACATTAATCCATCATCAAATTCACCAGAAATTAATTGTGCAGCAACACTTTGTTCAGCTCCTTCCAATAAATCTGGACTTATTCCCAATCCACCGCCCACGAGTGAATTCTATTATGTATATTTTATATTATTTATTAATTATTTAGTATTTTTATTTTATTGATTGGATTAAATACCTTGCGAGATGAACATGGACTTGGTGGAAGACTTCGTGATGATCCTAAATTGGCACCAGACGTTGGTGGAGCCAAACAGCTGGTACTTCCTGCTTTTTTCAGACCCAGTAGTGTATTAGCTATACTGGCCTTCACTGCCATCATGCCCTGATTAATCGATCATACACAGTTGTCCATTTGCGTTAATAATTCTTCATCATTTCAATTCGTTAGTCGTTATTATAAAATAAATTAATGAAATAAATTGAACAAAAAATTAAATTTTCGATATTCACAATTGCGACTAATTGTTTCATAACCTATAATAATTAAATAAATGAATGAATAAATAAATAAATAAATATATGGCAGATAAAGTTAAATGAAATAATAATAAATGATTGTATGAAAAAAATATAAAATTAAATTAATAGTAATTTAATAATAAACGTTTTTTGTTTTTCTTTTTGTTATATTTTTCCCTATTGATTTCTAAAATATTTTATTTTTACAAATGCAATTTGTTTAGTTGGATAATTTTTCTGTTTTCTCGTTTAATTATAATAATTATTTATATACATACACGAGTCATTATTTTTTTTTTTTAATACATTTTCGTTTCTTTTTTCGAATGAATTAAATCACATTCCCATATTTTCTATTCTTCTTTTTCTATTATGCAATGTGTTTTTCATTGTTAAATAATGTGAATAAATTAAATAAATAAATAAATAAATCAATATTTGAGAAGCTTGAATTGTTAATTCAGTGATTATTCTTGAAATATATTTTATATATTTATTTTGTTTTTTTTTTGTTTGTTAATTTGTTAAATTAATGGAAGTGTTTGTACTATGCGTTCAGTACCTGAACATTTTCTTCACAACTCGTGAATGATATTTCAGGACCAGTTTCACCACCACCAGTTGATGCTGAATTCGATTCAATTTCTTCAACTTCAAATGCCATATTTGTTAAATTTTCCGCGCCACAAACTCCTGATGATTGACAACGTATTTCACATTTTTTATGGCAGACCATTCCACAATCACGACATTGTACCGCATCTTTCAGCCATATCTAAATGATTATATTATTAAAATATCAACGATATTTTCATCATAATCGCTAAAATTTCTTTCAACTCAAAATGTTCTTACCTTCTTCGAACAAAAATCACAATGTGTGGCTCTATGAAAATGCGTACGAATGAAATCGTGATGTTTTTTATCAACAACTTCACTGCTAACACTTGGTATATTCTTAATCGTTTCCATTTCTCGTTTATTAATATCATTATTAATATTTCGTCGACTTCTATCACTTGAAATCCATCCATAAGACAACAATATATCGCCATAACATAAGCTTGAATCAAACCCAGAGTATCCGTGTAATTTTGAATTGAGACTGGCAAAAGATGCTTGAAAAAAAAAATAAAATTAAACATAAAATAAAATATTTTTTTTAAAATGAATAAAAATATGTATAGAATTTATTTACCAGTATCTGGCGGTAATAATGCGTGTGATTTGAGGTAGTAGCCAGTTGTTGATGTAGAACATTGTGCCAATATAAGTTTTATCGGTGCATTAATGTATCCTAATATTTTTGGAGGGAAATCTCCTGTTCGATGACGCGCCCAAACGCCAATATTTAAATATTGAAGTTCAGAATCAATTTGGAATGTTCTTGTCTCGTCAAATGTTATTGTTGATGCATAACTTAATTCTTTTGTCGTTGAATAAATATCATTTAATGTTGATGAACAAAAATCATCAGTTGTTACTGCACCGCTGCTTGATGACGTTGAATTATTTGATATTGTTGATATTCTACGTGATAATGGCTCAGATATTTGTTGAGCTAATTCATCTGTTACTTGAATACTCGATTTACGACGACGAAATAATTTTATTCCTGTATCAGCTCGATCTCCAACTGTTGTCGTTAATGATTCATTATCATATTGATCTTTTAAATCAGAATATTTAAATTGTACATCATGTTTAATTAATTTTATATTATCATCTATTTCTTTATTATTAATCAAATCATTTTTTATTTTTTTATCAATATTTTGATATTTTTCATTGTCAATTTTACTATATTTTCTTTCAACTCTCATTATAAAACGTCTTTGCGCTGCATTTTTAATTATTTTACCAACTTGATTCATATTTGATATTTTTTTACCATCAACAGCAACTAAAATATCACCTTTACGCATTTCTGCAATTGATGCTGGACTACCAGACACAATTGTTTCAACAATAACACAATTCTGTCCAATTTCAGGGATTATTTCTTGTTTAAACACCACACCAAGTTGATGAGAATTTGTTTTACTTATTATTAAATCTAAAATCATATATGGCACATTGCCATATTGAATTAAATAAACCCATGGCGTTGCATCAAGACTTATTGTACAATAAATCTCAATTTGTGATAAATCATCACTCGTTAAATTACTTTGAGTCATATTCAAACGTGTAACTTCAATCAATACAACTTCTAATAAACCTGGAGTCAATTGTGAACTCGCAACCTAGAAAATAAATCAAAATAAAATTAAAATAAATAATTTCAAACACTTTACATGGATATATTTAACGCCTTATAATTATAAATAGTTTTATACCTCAGATAAATCAATATCTTCGTCATTTAGTCGTCGGAAAAATGGCTTATAACGCATTTTATAACGTGGCAATGTATGCTTTCTTCTAATAGCTCGACGGATTTGTCCAATAATTAATGAAACAATTTGTGGCTGCAATTGTCGTCCTTGAAATTGCGATTGAACTTCTAATTCCATTATGGGTTCGTTGTAAAAGCTCAAAGACCAATGTGTATAAGGTATACGTGTAAATTGCAATCGTGCTTTGCCAGTTATTCGTTTAACTTGCAATGATAAATATGCAGTTTTACCCAGCAACATTTTAACATCAATTGACAATTGAAAATTTCCAGAGTAATGTAAATCTAATGATAAATCCAATGTCTCTAATAATCCTGTGTCACAATTTATAACAGAATCAGCAACTTCTAATCCTTTTATCGTTGGAAATTGGGTTCCTAAATTTAAATCTCTCAACTTTTTTCAAAGTCAAGAAGAAAAAAAAAATTAATTATTAAATATTCTTTTTAATTTTGAATTATAATTAATATAATTATAAATATTTGAATAATTTATATTATTATTTATACCTGGACACTGTCGAATAATCTTCCAGTTGTTGTTTGTGTTAATAATTCTTTAAATTCATTATTTAATTTTCTATACAGCCATAAACGAACTCGTTCAGCATTTTTCAATTCATTGAAGAGAAATTGTAGCGTTAAATTAATCGCTAAATTTTCATTCCCCTGGGAAAATGTTTGATGCAAACGTGGAGATGAATTATTTAATTTATCTTTGTTTGATTTTATTTCGTTTAATAATTCATCAGGTAATACGGCTTTTCCATATAACGATGGTTTCTCTGGTGGATTTGCTTTTGGTCCATTTTCCAAATATTTTTTTAATATAAAAAATTCCACAACTAATGTACATATTATACCGCATGTAAATATAATCACAGCCAAAATGAGCATTAAAAAAAAGTCCATAGTATTTATTTAGGACATTAACTAAAAATATTAATTAATTAATTAATTAATTATTTGATTATTCAGTTTATTTATTTATTACGCGGTTGAGAAATTTAATATTAAAATTAATTCTGAATCCAGAGTAAATTAATAAATGTTGATAATTAAATTCTCGATAGATTAATAAATTAATAATTATATAATAATTACAATTGTATTAGTTAATAATAATTATTCATGTCATGTATTAGTCAAATTATTAAATTAATTCGAAAAAATGGCGGATTTTATAATATTAATCACTATTTAATTTAATAAAAGATACAAAATATTAATAAATAATTATAATTATCAATAAATAATAAATTTACAGTTGTATTAAAATTATATTTATTTTTCTTTATAAAAATATCACGTTTTATTTCATGGAATAACGCGATTTAATAATTATAACAATACTTCAACATGTTATTGAATAATTTTTTTATATTATTTAAACAACACTATGATAATGTTTAAAGTAAAAATCAATTCTTCGTACTGGATATGATTTTTTTTCTGTGTATATAATTCTTCTACTGTGTTTGATGTCGTCACACACTCATTGTATTGATTTTTATTCCGCCATTTTTGTGTCAGTCATTACATATATATATATATCATTGTGGAAAGTGTCGCCACTGAATCGAACGGCAGTTATACGTACCACAACTAATTTCAGGCACTTGTGGCGCCATCTGAGCTCGTAGTTCAAATCACGTGGGACAAATGAACTGTTGTTGGGAGAAAAACTGAAAATAAAATTGTCAAATCAGCTCTCAGCCTTTCATAATAGGGCGAGGTTGTTTGTGGTCTTTGAATTTCATTTGGATGAATTTGCATAAATTTTCTTTGTTCATATAAATAATACATACAATTATCCAATTGAAATTAATTATTTAAACAATAGTTAACTTAAAATTTGATAAGAAATTATGGCTGAACGTTTTTCTTATCCAGAGGCGCGACGAGATGAAACTTGTATTGATATTCATCATGGAATTGAGGTTAGGTTTCATTAAAAATATTTTTATAGATTATAAAAGTATATTAATGTTATAATTATTTATGTTTTTTTGTTTAATTAGATAAAAGATCCGTATAGATGGTTGGAAGATCCAAAATCTGATGAAACTATAGCATTTATTGATGCACAAAATGATATTACGCGGCCATATTTAGATAGTTATCCGCATTCTGGAGATATTCGTGATCGTTTGAAAGATTTATGGGATTTCCCAAAATATTCATGTCCAAAAAGACATGGCGATAAGTATTATTATTATATAAACAGTGGTTTACAGAATCAAAGTGTTTTGTATGTTCAAGATACACTTGAATCTGAACCAAGAGTATTTTTTGATCCTAATACATTGTCTGATGACGGAACAGTTGCTATTACATCAACGCAATTCAGTCCTGATGGTTCAATATTCGGCTACGGTTTATCAGTAGCCGGTGCTGAATGGAACACTATTCAATTCATCAATACACAAACAGGTGAAATTATTCAATTAATTAAACTTAAAGTTAGGTTATGTTTTGCATTTTTATCTTAATTCTCAAAATTAAACGAAAAAAAATGCAAAAGTAATCTAAATTACGGAATAAAATTACACATTATCGTTATAATAACCTAATATGATTTGTTAAATTTTGATATTTAGGTGAAAAATATCCAGAAGTATTGGAAAAAGTTAAATACTCACCTATGACATGGACACGTGATAATGCTGGTGTTTTTTACGGAATGTATACAGAACAAGAAGGTGATGTTGATGGTTCCGACACAGCTGGAATAAAAAATCAAAAATTATGTTATCATCGAATTGGAACACCCCAAAGTGAAGATGTTTTAGTAATTGAATTCCCAGAAGAACCGTTATGGCGAATTGGTGCTCAAGTTACTGATTGCGGAAATTATTTAATAATAACACCAATAAAAGATTGCCGCGATAATTTATTGTACTATACTGAAATTGGTACGTCCAAAGACATAACCGGTAAATTAACAGTAACAAAAATAGTGGATAAATTTGAGGCAGATTATGATTACATTACAAATAATGGAAAAAAAATGATTTTCCGTACAAATAAAAATGCGCCAAATTATCGATTAATTTGCATTGATCTTGATAATAAAGATGAGAGCCAATGGACTGATTTAATTCCCGCTGATCCTAAACGCGTATTGGATTGGACAGCAGCAGTTGATCATGATAAATTATTAATTTGTTATGGCGAAGATGTAAAAGATATATTGGAATTATATGACGCTAATACGGGAAAATATATCAGGACATTTTCACTTGATTTAGGTTCAATATCTGGTTTTGGCGGTGATTATAAATATTCTGAAATATTTTATCAATTTACATCATTTTTAACGCCTGGAATTATTTATACAATTGATTTATCTACAAATCTTTACGATGAGCCAAAAGTATTTCGTGAAATAAAAGTCGATGGATTCAATCCAAAGGAATATAAAACATCACAAGTATTTTATTCAAGCAAAGATGGAACAAAAATACCAATGTTTATTGTATCAAGAGCTGACATTGTAAAAAACGGCCAAAATCCAGCGTTACTTTATGGCTATGGTGGATTTAATATAAGTATACAGCCAGTTTTTAGTGTAACGCGATTGGTATTCATCCAAAGCTTTCATGGAATATTTGCAGTGCCAAATATTCGTGGCGGTGGCGAATATGGCGAAACTTGGCATAACAGCGGACGTTTAATGAATAAACAAAATGTATTTGATGATTTTCAATCGGCGGGTGAATTTTTAATTGAACAGGGTTATACTTGTAAAGAAAAATTGAGTATTCAAGGCGGCAGCAATGGCGGATTATTAGTTGCTGCTTGTATTAATCAACGGCCGGATTTATTTGGTGCTGCAATTGCTTCCGTGCCGGTTATTGATATGCTGAGATTTCATAAATTTACAGTTGGTTATGCATGGATATCAGATTATGGAACTTCAGAGAATGAAAATGAATTCAAAAATATGATTAAATATTCGCCGTTGCATAATATTAAAATTCCAGATAATAATGTACAATATCCAGCGACATTGTTGCTAACTGCTGATCATGATGATCTTGTTGTGCCGTTGCATTCGTTGAAAATGATTGCAACATTACAGTGGACACTTGGAAAATTGCCACAGCAAACTAATCCGTTATTAGCACGAATTGAAACTAATGCTGGACATGGGCGTGGAAAACCAACCTCGAAAATTGTAAGTTATTGAACAAATGCGAGGATTTAAAAATGATTTATGTAATTATTTTTTGTTGTAAATGTATTTTTATTAATTATTGTAATTTTTTTTTTTTTTTTAGATTGAAGAGAGCACAGATATCCTGTCGTTCATCGCAAAATCGTTGAATTTAAAATACTACAAAGAGTAAATAGATTTAATAAAAGAGAAAAAAAATTTTATATTCATTTCAAGAATTTTTTTTTATGATTTTTTTTTTCTACAGATATTTTGTATTAAATATATAAACAAACTTTTTTATCGATAGACAATTACCATACTACATTATGAGCGTTTATAACAAAAAATATATAAATAAATTGATAAACAAAATAAGATGTGTATATAATTAAATAATTAATTATTACATTCAAATAGCGTAATTGAAACAATTTATTTTTTTATTCATCATTTCAATCTGTCCAAGTCTCCAATCAACGAAATGAATATATTATTCACATCCATCTAGTAATAATTTAACAATTAAATAAATAATTTATATTTTCTCAATTTTAACCTAAAATTTTTCTCAATGTACAAATGATGAGTTGAAGAATTTGATGATTGCGGGTGGGAATATGGCAAAAGAGAATAATGTTTCTCTTATCAAATGACCTTATTAGCCATTGCCCTCTGTTCACGCCCCCCTTGTTCGTAATTTTACATTCCACGAAATGATCTATCGTTTAAATATACTTTTTAAACTTTACCATCAAACAATTTATGTTGCAAAATAAATTAAATCTCATATAAATCGCTTGATGATAATAATAAAAAATATTTTTACTTTGAAATCTATAAAATGTATTCATATACAGTATTATATTTATTTATTGTGATATAAAATAATTATTGTGTTTTAAAATTTATGGATCATCATCAGTGATTAATACATTATATATGTATATTTATTTATTTAATTAGATATTGTACAATGTAGATGGGAGAATAATAGTCTGCTGCACTCGGATCAGTTGTACTTTGTGCTTGAAAGTGTTGATAACCTCATGAAACTTCCCCTACTACATTAAAATATTAAATATCCCATTTATTCGTATCATTGGCTTCGGCTTTATAATAAGAATTGTTGGAAAATTTATTGATTATTCATTGTACTGACCATCAGACTCTTTGTGTCGTTACAGTTTAGTTTAATTAATGCGTTATAATGGGAGAATAAAATTATTACTGGCAACCTAACCTAAAAATTAATCTAAAAATCAATCGTTATTATCCAAATATCAGTGTTAAATAATTGCAAATAATATTTTATTACTGAAATAAATAGTGTGCAAAATAATTTTTGGATAATTTTTATATTAAATCAAAGTTTGATCATAAAAAAAAAGTTGGGTTAGGATTTTCGTTTCTTAATCTGGCAACACACAGAGGAATGCTAAAAGACTACAGTCGTGATTGTTTGGGTATCCGCTACCGTATTAACACCCTGGACCAAACTTGGAAGTGGTTACATCAAACAATTGCCCTTCATGATTATCTTATTTCAATAACTGCAAGTCAATCAGACGTAATCAATCATAACCTATAAATTAACGCTGTTGTTTTCGAAACAACAGATAAGACAAAATAAAAAATACGTCACTACCTTGACAATCATTAAAGTGAGAAAATAAAAGTAAAATACAAAAAAAAAGAGTATAAAACACAGCAAAAAATATTGCAATTGTAATTACAAAGACTGAAGTGAAGTGATATTTTAAAGAAAAAAAAAAGTCTATTAAAAAATTTTAGTATAAACTTTTGCAAGTTTTTAAATTTGTAAAAAGACTGAAAGGACATTTTATTTGAGGTTAGAAAATTATTCTAAACTCAGAATAATAATTATTATTATCATAATAAATACATAATGTCGATAATTGTGCGAAAATTAACAGTACCAAATAGAAAATTATTTGCAATATTAAATTCATCATCATATAATAATACTTTAAACAATTTTCAATCAACATTGACAAATGGATGCAATAATGTCAATGACATTGATAATAATAAAATAAATAAAACTGTATTGATATCACAATCAAATGATATTTATACAAATTTAGCATTAGAAGATTGGTTTTATCGTAATTATGACTTGAAAAATAACCATTTGCTGTTATTATGGCGGAATAATCCTTGTGTTGTTATTGGCCGTCATCAAAATCCATGGAGCGAATCAAATTCTCAAGCATTAGAGGATAATAGTATCACATTAGCCCGTCGTAATAGTGGAGGCGGCACTGTATATCACGACGCGGGAAATTTAAATATGAGTTTTTTTACACCGCGCGAACGTTACAATAGAAGATATAATTTAGAAATAATTGTACGCGCATTGTATCGTGAATATGGTTTATCATGTAATATTAATAAACGCGAAGATATTGTTGTTAATGATAATTATAAAATATCTGGAACAGCAGCAAAATTAGGGCGTCCAAATGCTTATCATCATTGTACATTGCTAGTTGATGTTAATAAATCTAATTTAAGTCTTGCATTAGAAAAAAAAGAGGTAAAGTAATAATAATTTTATCTATTTTAATTTCATACAATACAAAATATTTATTCATAACCTCTAATTTTATTATTTTTATTTCATAATTAGTTGGGAATTATTTCAAATGCAACTGAATCAATTCGTTCACCAGTGAGAAATTTGATTGATGTTCATCCACATATTAGATCTGATATACTTTTAAGTGCAATCGGTTGGGAATATCTTCGTACAGATGCACGATCATTAATTGATGGTGGAAATGATCTTGTGCAACAGCAAAAAGGTTTTCAAATGATAAATCCAACAGAAGAATGGTTTCCAGGTAATTAAAATTAATTTTAGGACAAGCTCAAATTGAAATATGAATTTATTAACTGTATATTATGAAATATTGTTTCAGGTATAAACAAATTACGAGATGAATTTAAATCATGGGAATGGAATTATGGAAAATGTCCAAAATTTACAGTTAATCGTTTATTAAAAGTACCATTAACTGCAATAACTTCAACAAAAAGCTCAACAACAATATCAAGTCAATTATCAACAGGAAAATCAACATTAAATACTAATGAATCATATCGATTGTTAAATTTAACAATTCATGTGAATAATGGAATTATTGATGATATAAAAATGAGTTTACCATCAAATTTAATACAAGATGATGAAAGTAATTGTAATATTGAAGCAAGCGTTATTAGTGATATACGTGGAACTCGTTATAATCACAAAGTTCCTGATGAAATAGTTACAGCACTTGGATATAAAAGTGTACCAATGGACAGTGCACAAAATATTCATACAAATAATGTCGCAGCAACTCAATAGTTAAAAAAATATAACGCATAATATTTTTATCAATTAATTATATCAGTAATTTACTTCATTAATTACTGTTATTGATTGTTCTATGTGTGTATATAAACGAAAATAGTTTGTTGTAAATAAAATTTTATTATAAATTATAAATATGATGGTTAATATTTGAATTTTTTATGTTTGGGGATAGCGATTTGAGTGCAACATAACCTCACAATATGTTGGCAATGTTTCATCGCTTTGTATTGAAATATTATCTAGCAATGGAAATTGTCGTGATAAATTTAATTGTTGCCATGACAACCATGAATAAATACTTATCATACCTAATGCACATCCAATAATAAATCCTGCTATAAAAAACCAGATTGGAAATTCTATTGCCATTAAATTTGATGATTTATTAATATTATTATTGCTGCAATTATTTTTATCAATTGTGGATAGTTCAGCTGTTGAATTTTTCCATGATTCATGTTGATTATTTTTATTATTCAACATTGAAATAAATTTGTTGTTTGTTCTTTGTTGTAAATTATCATTTTCATTATTTTTTAAGATTATCCTTTGGAATTTGAGATTATTACCACTGAAATCTTGAATTTTTTCCCCACAAATTGATGAATTGTATAAAATTGATTTTGTATTTAAATATAATTTCAATGAATTCATTGCATTGTTGCATAACCATGGATTTCTATAAATAAAATATAATAAATAATATAATTGAAGTGGAAAGAAAAAATTAATTTTGTTAATGAGAAATAATTACCGGGTAATTTTTAATATCTTTAAAGATGATAGAGTTTTTAATATGCCAATGTCCAATTGAATTAAAATATTATTTGAAATATCGAGACTTTTTAATTGTTTAACTCCATTAAAAATTCCCATTTCCAAATGACTAATTTGACATCCACTCAAATCTAATTCCTAACCTCAAATTAAAAATATATCCAAGCATTATTAATACACAGAAGAAAAAAGAAGACAATTGCAATAACAATTTGATATAATAAATAGAAAAAAAATAATTTTCAAACCGTTATTGTAGGATTTTTTAAATATGGCACACCATTATGAAAATTATTTCCTCCAAGTTTAACAATTCGTAATTTATTATTATCAATAAATACATCAGAATGTAAATAATTAAAATGATTTCGTGATAAATCAAGAATAGTAAGTTCATTCAACTGGGCAAATGCAAATAAATCAACGTTACTAATTGCATTGTCAGAAAGATTAAGATATTTTAAATTTTTCATTCCAATCGTCTGAAATAAAACGAAAAAAAAAATACCTATATAATAAATTTAAAATCCTAAATTTATTCATCAACTTATGATATTCTTTTATCCATTAATAATTCATTTGTATTTTTTTTCCTCACCATGAGTTCATAATCTGACAATTTTGATATTGAATTATTTGATAAATCCAAAGCTTCCACCTTTTTGGATACATCTGTATGAACATTAATAAGTCGTTTACCAGCACAAGATGCCCAAGAAAGTCGATACCAAATATTACATGTACAATAAACTGGACAATCATCATTATTCAAACTTTGTGTTCCATTGCAACATTTGATGATTAACAGTATAGACAATAATAACACAAAGATCGACTTTAACCTCAAAATAATGCTGATACAGTTGTATAAGTAATCAATTGTATTCTTTGTCATTGTAAACTGATGATATTAAATGACTCAATGTGTTTAATTGATACAAATGAATTGTTCATAACCTCACACAGTTGCCAGATCAACTTATAAACGAATACTACCAACACTATTTTCTATCATGACGAATATTATTGTATCATTTTATGATAACAAAATCAAGAATGGATACAGAAAATATGGCGCATTATTGTCCACATAATCTTATCAATTTTATTTTTTTAAACGTAAAAAATAAAATAGGTTTTGTCATAAAATTTATTTTTTGTTTGTTGGTCAACTTAATTTTATCTCATTTTTGATAATTAATTTTTTCCTATTTCTAATTGCTCAGACTTGATATATTATATCATGAATAATTACTCGAATATTTCATCGTATTAAGGACAATTGTTATCAGTTAGATATGTAATACTTTCTCTTAAACTGACTGAAAAATATTTATCTTGATAGCAAAATTTGTATGAATAGATTTATGTTCTTTTTCTTTTTATTTCAACATTGAAATAATATATTTGTGTATTTAGTTGAAAGCTGTCTATGACTATCTAATGATTCTACAATGTTTTACATTTAGTTACGTCATAGGAAAAGGTCAATGTAAAATTTACTTTCATTTCAAAAGCAGCGTTGAAAAAAAAAATGATGACACACTTGAATTATATTCAATACCAATTTATCATTATCATCATCATCATCAATGTATCATATTAAACAAATATATGACAAATCGATTTAAATATTGTCATTTCGTATCAAACATACCATGACCTATGCAAATTCCAAAAGGTAATCTAGATTATGATATTAAAATAAATTTTTAATAAATAAAATTCGCTGAATGCAAATAATCTTCAGCTCTTTTTTAAAACATGATTTTAACTCTGCAAAAAAATCAAGTTCAAGTTCAAAGGTAAAATTAAATTATTTATATATATTCAATCATTCAATTAAATTCAAAAAACGAATTCTAACCCTTAAATACAATAAATAATAATAAAATATAATAATCTACACAAGAAAAAAAAAACCTTTTTACCATAACCTCAAAATATTTTCATGTACCCAAACTTAACCAACAAAATAATTATTGATAATTATATTCATTTGTACTTTGTATTAACTAATTTAGAAATCATCATATATAATTATGATTTACGTCAATGATCATGAAAAGAATTTCCTGGAAATAAAAAAAAAATTCGCTTAATTATCATGAAAAAAAAAAAATAATGAAAATATGCATAAAATAACCTCAAAAAATACTTCCCGAATGATAAAACAAGAACAAAAGCCATAATCGCACATAAAATATTATTATTTGTCCGGTATATCTCTATTTCTCGTACAAAGTGAACGTCATCATACGCCAGTCAGGAAATTCCAGGTAGAAGGGTAAATATTCTTCCAACATATTCATTTACCAGTATATATGTATATACATTAGAAGATAGGAAGTAATAGTAATACAACATACTCAATAGTATACGCATAGAAGGCTTGTGTGTCATCATCGCGTGTGTAAATTCGCTTTGGGAAAACGCAATAGCAAGAGAGAAAGAATGAAAATACCAGTGTTATATTGAGGGATAGGTTATATCTGATGCGCGCGCACACGAAATGAATAGCAACATAAAATCCGCGCAGCAATAAGCTTATATAGATATTCCAATCTCTCTTTATCATTTCATCATTGGTGTTTCCAGCTGACATACCGAGGCCATAAGTCTGCAATAAATGTGAACAATAATACACTCATATCATGTCCAAATTTAACGAAAAATACCAATTACAGAAACATAACCTAACCTCAATCCAATACAAATTTACTTTTTGATTAAGTTATTAATTGATAATATAAATGAGAAAGAAAAATAACCGGCGGCATTATTAATGACAAATGCATTGAAAAACAAACGATTAAATACATATTTATATTTATATTATAATATTGAATTATATAAATGTATAAATACTGTATGATATGAAATAATATTGTATAATTGGATGAATATATAATAATTTTGTGTGTGTAGAGAGTGTGGGCATGTCTCGAAAAAATAATTCTCTATCTCTTTGGTCGTTACTAACGCCGGTGAAAAAACATTTTTGCAAAGATATTCCACTCGTATTTTGTGTCGTCACAATATTTGACGCCCTCAGCTGATGGCAAAAATGGTTGTATTACCATTACTTCCATGCATTTATTCAATATGACAGCAATCTATATTACAAACAACAATAAACAAACATTACTTCATACTTGACAATAATTAAAATCAATTTCTATAAACCAATATCATCAAATCAATAACATCCCATACATAACCTCAAAATAATGTTGTTATTAATATTAAATACCACACTCAATGTTATTGTTGTTGTTGTCAACTGAAAGATGACATTTCACCATAAATATCATCAAATAAATAATAAATAAAAAAACCAACCCACCTAATACACAAAATAAACATAAAAAAATATAAAAATTAATAACCAAAAAATAAAAAAATTATTAAATAACTCATTATTATAATCAACACTAATAAAAAAAAAATCTCCCCCCTCCATATATAAATTATCATTACATACTAATTAAAAACCCACAAATCCATCTGAATAAATAAATAATAATAATTATTTCATTGTCTGAATAATAATTTCAATATAATATTTTTCGTTCTATTTTCATATTCATATTTTTCTCCTTTTTACTCCTTTAATATCAGTATTAGTGATATATTCTACTCTCCCACACTCAAATACACACACACACACACATTTATATAAACGTAAACTATGTATAGTGTACATATGATATCATTTTGTCTTTATTTAATCGGATATATCGTTCTCTGTTAAATGTCCTCGGTGGCGGCGACCTGGCCAATGGGAATAAGTAGGTCAAAATAATGGTCCAATAGCGTTAAGGGGCCGGAGTCACGTGGTTTTGTTGTTATCTATCAGCTGTTTTTCCCGGGTGAGCGCGGGCGACCGGCCGGCAAAGAACGCAGTGAAAGCCGCTTTGACTGTTCAGACTGGCTCAGTCCCACCCGGTCCGTCGCTCTCAGCTGTGCGTCACATGTTGTAAGACGCTTGTTGTGTGTACTTTTGTATAGTGCGATTACATATACACATTATCCATATATACATATATATGTACATATATATGTACATAAAATATAAAAATAAATTTATTAAAGGGATTGCTAATTCAGCTGCTGATTTAAATATCCTATTTTGATATAAAACATCTGTGTTAAATATTGTGTTCATTATTAAATTTTTCTGTTTTTGACAAAGAAAAAACTGAAGAAAAAAAATTTTTTTTTTTCATTTAAATGTCAAATTTGGATGTATTGTTTTTTAATTGTTGAGTTATAATTATTGATAGTGATGAAACTGCTGTGAAAAGTGTGAATTAATTTTTTTTTTATATCAAAAATATAAAAAAAGAAACTTTTGGTATTTTTTATAATTTTATCAGAAATTTTTTGTTTTTATTTTATTTATTCCAACGTAAATAAGGTGGAATAATATGAATAAAATGAACAGCGATGATAATAATATTTTTAGTAATGATAATTTTTTCTTTATAAAGCGGAAAAATTCGTAATAACTAAAAAAAAATAAAGTGTAAGTGTAATTATTAAAATTATTCTGTTGTATTGTTTTGTTTTTTTTTTTTTTAATTTTAATTTAATTTGAGTACGAGTTTCGGGGTGTTTATTATTAATAAATGATAAATTAAGTGTTAAAAATGTCGACGGGAAAGAGATTAGCTAAACGTAGTATTATTGGTACACGTGTTTGTGCACCAGGTAATGATGGAAAATATTATAGTGGAGTTATTCATGCTGTTAAAACACCGGCATCAGCAACAGCTGAATCCGGTTTAAGAATAACGCCAAAAACACGTTATTCAGTGCGCTTTGATTCGTTATTAAATGGTGGACGACCACCATCGCCAAGTACTGAATATTCTGATCGTGATCTGATTGGTCCGGGTTTTGGTTCGGTTACAAGTGCACGTTTAGTTGCGGGTCAAAAAGTTTATCTTACGTATAATGGAAGAGAAATTAATGCTGAGGTAACACAACACAGAGAACATCTGGATGAAGTCGATGTTATTATTGCACCTAATGGTGGTCAAGAGGTATAATAAAAAAATATAAATATAAAATACAAATTTATTTATTTATAAATAAAATCATTTTAGAAATTCCAAAAAAATTATTTCCAAGTTGATCGAGTACTAGTGCTGTATATTTTTTTGCCCCGGAGAATATTAATATTTATTATTAATTAATTAATAATTATGTCGACTTTAGTTGATTTATTATTGAAATATATTAATAACAATAATAAATAAAAAAAATTATACCTTTCATGATGATGATGATTAATCAATGATTTATTAAAATCCTCTCAAAATCCTTGGGGCGCTGATGAAAAATGATCGAGTACTAGGTCTTTTACCTAAAAAAAAAAAAAAACAATTAACAAATAAATAAACATCAGGTAAGTTGATAAAAAAAATATATAACTGTTCAGAAAGTGCTAGAGGCAAATTTCATGTACGTAATGAGTGGATATATGAAATTATAACGGAAATGACCGTTGATTGAACGAAAAAAAAAAAATAAAAAATAAAAAAATCTAAATAATTATTAACATAATTTTTTTTTTTTTTTCGTGACCTCGCGAGTTTTATATATATGAAACCTCTGCACCGGGGCCAGCACACAATTGTTGAGTAAATAGGTGACCTATTTATGCTAGTAATAAGACATGCGCAGAATAGATAACATATATATAATACATATATACATAAAAATAAATTGTTTGAATTTTATATTCAAATTTTAAGAAAATTTTAAATAAAAATTATTCACGATTATTTCATTCCAACAAATTGACTATATATATATATATATATATATGCAAGTAAATAATAATAAATAATTTTTTATTTTTCACTTTGAATTTAACGTTTAATAAATTAAAAAAATTAATTCTGTGTTAAAATTAATTCAACCAATAAAATTAATATATACTTATGCATATATACATATGTATGTGTATGTATATATACATAAATATGCGTGGACTATGTAAATAAAAGAGTGAGAAATAAATATGGCCTACTATGGTACCGCTATACAGGCAGAAACGCGTTGGGCGCGGCTATAATTCTTTGTATGTATGTATGTACTAGTATCTATATATATATATTTATATTTATACATATTTACAACAGAGTCATGCACTGGTGCACTCGTTAAAGACTGATCTACCACTCAGTACATATAATTTATTTATTTTTTACATTACATAAAAGAAAGAAAACAAATTGAAAAAAATTCCCAACGAATCTTAACCTCAAAAACAAAAAACAAAACCATTTAATATTTAAAAGAAATAAATTTAAAAATACATATTGCTATTCAAAATGGTGTCAATTATTCAACGGACACCGTATATATGTGTGCATGTATTTAAATATCATGTGTATGTGTGTGGTTGAGTATGTAAAATGGGAATAGACGCACAATTTGAGGTTAGAATTGGCTGGTGTTAAGTCAAGATTATTTAAGTATGACTTAACGCCATTTGGCGTTAGATTTTATATAAAGATTAAAATGTTGTGCAGTGTGTGATGATTGCAAAGGTGATTGAGCAAACGAATTACGAGGCGGGAACCCAAAGATAGAGCGCGGGCAATGAGAATTAAATATATGTATAATATGTATGCGCGTAGAGACCGGCGCAGTGCCGGCCGGCCGGCATCAATTCACTTTAATCCACCGGCCGGTTTTTGCCTGCAAATCATTCTCTCTATGTAAAGTAAAGACAGAGAGTTTAGGTATATATAACTTCTTTAATACATAGTATATATAATAAACATATGTATGTATAGTTTTACATAGCTGATGAATGTATATACATGTATATAAAACCTAACATAACCTATCATTATGAATGTTCCAATGTTAAATCCGCGTGGGCGAACGAAGCGAAATGGAAAATGACAGAGTGCGGTTAAGTTACTGCGCATGCGTCAACTTTACAAATGGCGGCACTATTTAAATGTTTTTTTTATTTGTATACATGTATAAGTTTTGTATGTATAGTATATTTACAATATTAAGTTGGGACAAAGTGTGTGAGGAAAATAATGCGTAAATAATTCAATGTCGTGTTATTGACGTCATTATTTTATGTTATCTAATCTTGTTTTGGTATTTTTTTTTTTTTTTTTTTTTTTTTTTTTTATATATCTTGTTTATATTTATTTAAATGGGTTTTTTAAATGTATGCGTGTGTGTATGCGTTTTTTATATTTCTTTTGATGACTATTGAATGGGATTTTAAATGTCGAGGAAATTAGTTGAAATTTTGTGAATGAGAATTTAATTCTGATTTTTAATTAATTTTTTTTTCTTTCATATTTTAAAAATATTTAATTGGAAACAAAGTCTGAGGAATTTTGGAAATCATTAAAAACATTTATTTTTATAATTATTTTCCTTTTGCAGTGATGATAATAATAATAATAAATCGACCTTGAGGATGAGAATTTTTTTGCAATTGCAAAAAGTGAAAGCAGTATTTATACATAAATTCAATACGTTTTTAGAGAAAGCTTTAAAGAAAAGTTATTTATTTATTTCTACATGAAAATTTTTTTTTTTTTTTTCACTTTATCGAATTTTATCTTTTTTTTTTTTATTTTTTTTTTATTGAGATAAGAAATAAACGTCATAATTACGCTTACACACAGATATATCATGTGAATAATTAAAAAACTATTAAATCAAACGCGCAATAATAAAAGATAAATCATCACGTTAAATATTGTAACGAAATAAATTATTAATTTTAATCATTAATTAAAATACAATTAATAAAATTAAATTATTTCCTCGTCTGTAATAGAAACCAATTGAAAAGTCTGTCGAGAAAAATAATAATCCACGATAAATTATTTAGAAAGTAATATATATCTATACTTTTATATTTTTAATATCATAATTTATATATAAAATAATTTTTTTCCTTTCACTCCATTTTATTATTATAAATTGCTTACATATACACACACACACACATCAATGCTTCTATATATTTATTTAAGAATAAAGAGCCACGCGGTCTGGCACGAATAATAATATATCTCTATTAAATAACATTTTTTTTTTTTACCAACAGAAAAATAAAATAAATAATAATAAAAAATGAGTTGCAATATAAAATCAAGTTTTACGCAAGTCTCAACGTGTCTAGATATTAGAAAACTTCGTGATATAACAATATCAACTATTAAATTTATACACACAAACATATTTAAATAAATTATAATTTATTTAATTTATTCACGAGCAAAATCAAATTTTCTTTCAATCTATTAATCATTTTTTATTTTCACTGATAATTATTATTTATTCCCAATTATTTATCCATCAAACACCAAAATCAGAATTCAATATAAACATAAACAACCATTTAATTATAATTAATTAATCACAATATCACAAATTGATAATTATTTTACTACAAATAATCTGCTGATGAAGAATTAAAAATAATTTATAAATTTCTGTTCAAACCGGAAGTGTGTTTGCTTGCACTTATGCTTGCGTGTGTGTGTGTAGAATGATATTTAACGTCGACCTGGTGGTCTAAATCTCGTTTAGAGACGGTCGACACATCATCGCATACTTCCGCATTGAAACGAGAAGAGAAAAGAGACACAGAAGGGAGAGGAAAATCATCTCATGTGAATTGTTCTGTGGCATTTATTTTTATTTTTATTTTTTCTTTTATTTTTATACCCTCATTAACCTATCTCTCTTTACTTTATTACAAGTCTAACTTACACAACCAATGTTTAAATAATTAATAAATAAAAAAATATCACTAAATATTTTTTTTTTTAAATAAAAAAAAAATTTTTCAAATATTTTATCTTCACATTATTTATTTATTTATTTATTCATTCATTTATTATTATTATTATTATTATTATTATTGTTATTGTTATTATTATTATTAGGTTTATGTGTATAATAATTTTTTTTTATAATTTTTATAATTATATTAATGTTTATTAATTCAATGGATTTGTTTATTAATTATTTTTTTATTAATTTTTATATTGATGGGTATGATTAATAGTTAATTGTTGATCAAATATAGGAAATAATTTGATAGAGAGGAAGGAAAAATTATTTGATACTTGGTGAGATTTAAATTATTTTTTCTTTGTTTAAAAAAAAATTTTTTTTTGAATTTTTTTTTGAATTTTTTTTTGTGTGCGTGTGAATGTCTAAGTGACTGAGTGTATTGCTGATGACCAAAAGACATAAGACAAAGGAAAATATGTGTCCTTGAGACACTCATGCTTAATAAATTCCACGCGCAAGTGATTGAAAAAAAATTTGAAGAAAGAAAAAAAGGATAATTTTGTCGTTTAAATAATTGCGAGGAATAAATTTGAGTTTGGTTAATTTGTTTGTTTGTTTTTAAATGTAGGGGAATGTATAAGAAAAATTTATGGAATTATTTTTTTTTTATTATTGTGAATTGAATTATGTAATGGAAATTTTATTTATCTAGAAGTCAGGTTAATCTAGGAATATCGTGACATTGTCAGAGAGTTGTGAGATTTATTTGGAGTACTGTGAAGAAGAATATAAAATAATATTTGTTGTTGAAATTAAAAATATTTAATTTTGGGTAATTTTTTTTTTCAATTAATTTTTTTATTGTGTTTAGGAAGATTTTATTTCATTTATTTTATTTATTCAATTTATTGTATATATTCATCCTATTTCCATTATTAATATGTTTCAGGGTACAATGAGGTTGACAAAACGCATTGATGAAGTTCGACTTTTGGAGTCACGAAAGAGCGCACGTTTAGCCGATCAAGACACGGACTTTGCTCGATTGGCAGACATGGCCGGGGATCGTAAACGTGCCTCCTCCCACTCTATTGACGTACCACACGTTCCTGGGTAAGTTGGTGGTTTTAATTTTTAAAGTCTACAAGAACTCACGAACGCAATTCCTGAACGTAAAAATATTCAAATATATATTTTTCCCAAGTTTAAATTACCGTTATGTCGCCGGAGAATATTTCAAAATGGCATTGCATAACTGTTATCTGTATATATATGTATACAAATAGTGTCCTTGTGTATATGTGACTTGAATTAAAAATTAAAATTGTGGTAAAATCATGATACCTGGACCTTACTCAACGATTGATTTATTTAACATTATTAACTTGTTATTTTGATACCTGAATTAAAATTATTCATCAGCTTTTAAAACTCAATTTTTCACAGGACATATCGAAGATAAATTAGTCAAATATATACGTTTTTTATGCGCCAAATTTTTATCTACAACTTTGTTCATATACATTTTATACGTAAAATAAATATTTCAGCGGTATGATCAAGATGAAAAAAAAAATTTTTATCCACTGTTTATTCAAATGAAACTAAAAAATCAATGTATAAAACTTTTCTTAATTAATTTTACCACGCAACGAATGATCATAGACCAATTAAATATATACGTTTTTTGTGCGCCAGATTCTCATTTAAAATTTCGTATGCATACATGACCATCTAGGAACAATAGTACAGCGGCAATATTGCTCGGAGTAATGATAAAAATAATAAGACTTGAATATTTTCTTTTACATGAATATCTAAATTGATGAATACATTCTTCATAAAACTATAATGAGTCAGTAGGTTAGATTACGTAATTTGGGTCGTGATGATGCGACACTTGGCTCGTTCATGCAACAGTGCGACAAAGAGTGATAGAGAAACAGAGAACGATAGAGAGCTGAGCAACGAGAGAAGGGTTTGGTTAGTAGTGTAGGTACGTGTTTGCAAGGCAACCGGCCGGCCGGCTTCATACAAAATTGGGTCAATCAATAGTTCTCCTCCTATATAGGTCAGGTGCACAATCACAATACACCCCTCACTATCAATCATCCCTCTCCCCGGTCTCAAAATTCCCTCATCCCCAACACAAAAAAAAAAATCAAATTTAATCCACAAAAATATTCTCAATTATTCAATTTATTTTTTTTTCCCCCCTAAACCAACAATTTATTAACATATATCAATCTCACAATATGAATAAATAATTAATTTATTTATTAACACAAAAAAATATTTAATTACTTCAAACATTTTTTTTTTTTTTTTAAATAATTTATTAATTTATAACGGAAATTAAATAATTATTTTATTATTAATTATTTTATATTGATTATTTATCTCGGATTAACATTACGTATTTATTCATTTATTCATTTATTTATTTATTTATTTATTTATCTATTTATAAATTTATTTAATTATCCAAGAATAAATTTATAAAATTCTTCACTTTCATAATTGTTTTTTTTTCTTTTAATTGCTGTTGTGTGAGATAAACAAATATTCCTGATTTTTTTTTATTGTTTAATATGGATACTTTGCCATATATGTGTCCATTATATTGCGAACAAACAACGGGGCTAAGGCCGCGTTCCGGGTTCACGCGTGCAGAGAGTTTGACCTAAATTCTCCATCATAAGAGAAGATATTTCCAAATACTCACGCGTAAATTATCATTAAAAAAAAATATTCCTTCACGTTTAGATAAATATTATACTTGTGTATACCTATATGTATGTATACATGTGGATACATGTGTAAAAAAAAAAATATATACATGAAATAAAGTAAAAAATGTTGCGCGTGACCTACGTCAATTCAATAGACGTTGTCAAACTTGGCGAATCCTTGAGAATATATACAAATGGCTCGACGTCTAGACGGCCATGAATAAAAAACTAAAACACATGTATATATATATTTATATGTAGATTAATTCAGAAATAGGCTTAAATCGTATTTTTCGTCACAAAATTAATAAAAGTTTTTTTTTTTCTCACTTTTTATTATCATTTCGCAGTTATTTTTTTTTTTCCACCGTGAAAGATAAATAAAATAAATAAAATAAATAAAACGAAAGTCTGTATTAATATTACTCTTGTTTTGTTTAAACTGAGAGAAATTTTTTTATGCTAAAAAGGTGAGAATATATATGTATAAATATATAAATATAAATGCGTTTAATAATTAAAAATATTTAGATAAAAGAGAAATTTATTTTTCTTTTAAACTTCAACAATATCGACAGCAAAACAAATTATCATTATTTTATTATTTAATAACCCCCAGTGTGCTTTGATGATGAAAAAAAAAATATAACAATGTATTATATATTTTATTTCGTTATTTATAATATTAAAAAAAAAATTATAAATTTATCTCCCAATTTAATAAAAAAAATAAATAAATAAATAAATAAATAAATAAAATCTATAACTAAATATTTTTAATTCTCATTCACACGACAAATATCTATATACATACATACATATATAATGTTTATAATGATTGTGAATTTTTGCGACAATGTTTGAATTTTGTTGACATCCAAAGGGGGTGAGGAATAAAGAGGGTGTGACAAAATTACGGGGTCGCTCGGTGCCAGGCCACCGGATCGAGGTCGATCGATGCAGCAGCAATGTCTTTATATACATATAAATACATACACACATATAAATATATATATATATGTATGTATGTACATACAAATCGTCACATACATAGTGTGGAATGACTGTGGGGGCCACGTAAAATAAATAGGTCACGCTCAACCAACTTCTCTTGTGCTCTCACTCAAAGATATATATAAATAAAAATAACACAAAAATATTTTTATATATATACAAATAAAAAAAAAAATAAAAAAAATAAAAATAAAAAATAAAAAAAATAAATAAAAAAGTTTGGTTATTTCCTCAATAATCGGTTTATGCTTGTGTTATATATATGCACATGATGAAATATATATCCATGGATTGTATGCATGTATATATATATATATATAGATAGATATATATATGTAGAGAAGTAAAAAATAAAAAAGTAAATTTGAAAGAGAATTTAAAATTAAATTGAAACTGAGAGAAAGTTAATTTTGACGTGGGGAAAATGGATAGAACGTTGTATGTATTTGTGTAATTGTGTTGGATGTTTAGTAAGAGTGTGTGTGGTGTGTATGTATGTGATGAGAGAGTTGGATTATTATATGGAAGCGAGTAGTGAAAAATTTTAAAACGCCCTGTAGTGTGTAGAGTATTTTGTTGCATCGTCATAAAATTGTCTAGGACATAAGCGCGCGCATGTATTAACATCTCTTTCTATTTTTCTAATGTCTGTGTGGGTGTGGATGTGTACATGGTATATGTATAATAAACCGGCACGTGCACTAATACAAATGCAATATGCCGGTACGTGCAATGTCGATGTGTGTGCATTCTGGCGCGAACTCGACAGGTCGGCACGTGTCGAAATTTAGTTATTAAATGTCGAAGTAAATATATGGAATGATGAGTATGGGTATGGGTGTGTGTGGGGTTATATAGTTATAGAATTTTTAGAGAGGGAATAATTTTAGTAGAGTATTTTGAGAAGGATTGAGGAATTTTTTTGTTGTTAATTTTAGGGAATTTAAATATTAGAGCTTTTGTTATTTGAAAAATAAATTGGTAATTGTTGTTAATGATTGTTGTTGATTTTGGGGTTGGGGGAGATTGATGCAATGTTGTAGAGAGGGTTGAAAAAAAATTCCCAATTGGGATTTTAATAATAAGAAAATTATTTGAGGATTTTTTTAGTCTTGGAAATTTTAGGGATAAATTTATAAAGAAAATTTATGATATTGTTATTGATCTGGGGTTTTATTTTATTTGGGGAATATATAGAGAGATTTCATGATGATAATCAGGATAATGATTTAATAGTATTGTTGAATTAAAAATATTAGAAATATATTAATCATATCAAAGAGTAGAAAATTATTTTCCAAGTTATTAAAATTTGTAACTAAATATTTTTAATTTTCAATCAACATTTTCAATTTTCTTATACACACATGTGTATATGTATATGGGGGATTGAAATTGGGGCATGTTGGGAACAAGTTGAAGCAGGTTCGCCCGGGTTATATCGAATTGCTTGGTAAAATCAGGTCGCTCGATCCAGGTCGTCCACATTTCTCTCCCTGTACATAACCTCATTTTGTTACTATACTACATTGGTTTTCACCCTCGCCACTGGCCCCTCAACCACTATCACACACACACACACATATATATTCCCTTAAACACACACATACACCTATCCAACATACTTTTATTTTGATTAGAAACTAGGTCAATGCTGCACACAAAATTGCGTTATAGAATAGTTCAGGATTTGGACGAAAAACTTTCTAATAAATATTTCCCCACATTTATTTATTTATTTATTTATTTATTAAATCCACACATTAATATTCATAAAATCATCAATTTAAATCATCAGAGAAGTCAAATAAAGAATTAAATAAATATTAATTATCTTCAATATATTTTTTTTTTAAACTTTCATTTAAATTTGACCCAGTTTTAAATATTTCCTGGACAACTATTATTTTCACTCTTATATTCATATTATTCATTTCCAAAACTCTCTTTCTCTCTTGCTATAGATAAAATTAAAAATTATTTTCCCCTCCCAGCCAAGGGATTTTATTTATCTATTTATATATTTATTTATTTTTTTTCTTTCTGTTATTTTATTTCAACAGGAGAAACAACACGAAGCACATTATATGACTCCAAGGCGCATTCATCGACCTACTTTCCCAGATTATATTGTCGTAATACGACACAATATATATATAGATATACATATGTATTGTGTATATATATTTATTTCGTAAAAAGCTTTCCACGTGTAGGATAATATTTTGTAATCTTGGTGAAGGGCAAATATAAAATATAAAAATGATTTATAATTTTATCTGTTTGAATAATATTAAAAAATATATATATTTATATAATTTATTCAAGTGTTGATTTTAATTATGAAATAAATTATTAAATATTTTATATTAATTTTAATATGATGAATGATTTATTTTGATTACTGTGAAGTGTTTGATTTATTTTATTTATTTTATTTATTGTATTTGTTCCTTTTTTTGGTATTTCAGATCGAGAAAACGACGACCAAGTTCAAGCAATGACTCTGAACGTTCTTATAATGGTTGGCCATTGGAAAATTATGCAAGAATTGGACATAGATGTGGACGTGAAGGATGTCGTACAAATGAACGTGGCGATTGTATGGACGAGTGTACTGCTGCCCTTGTACTAATGTCACTTTCATGTTCACCACATAGTCCACATCATTCACTGCCAGTTAATTGCCCAAACGGTTGGTGGATTATTTATGTTATAGAATTTTAGTTAATTAGAATTATAAGTACATTCGCTGATCGAGTACTATAAAATTATTATTTTTCAACCCTCGCAGTTCTCTCAATATTCATCGAAACCCCTTAACATATATAGGTTTTTTAAGCGCCAGAATCTTGCCAACAATTTCATATATGTATATCAATATCCAAAATGGACATTTTAGCAACTAAAACCTCAAAACTATCATGGAAACTTCAATTTGTTGAATTTGATTAAATCCAATTATTCAATCATTTCACTCCAACCTTCCTAGTTCCCTCAAAATTCACCAAAACCCCTTAATATATATAGGTTTTTTAAGCGCCAGAATCTCGCCAACAATTTCATATATGTATATCAATATCCAAAATGGATATTTTAGCAACTATAACCTCAAAATTATAAATAAAAATAAAAAATTTTCACTTTCATCGTTTGAAAATCTTCAAATCAATTAAAATGTCTTTTGTTATTAATTCTCAAGGTTCATGGATGGGTCAGGGAGGTGATAATGCAGTTATGGGTTCGCCAGGTAATGGCGGTACGTCAAACAGCAGCAGTAGCGATGTATCATGGCGTAGCGGTACTCCCTCACCTCAATTGAGCGAGGAGGGCGCACCCGTAGCTACCTCAACATGGCCCACATCGAACAATCCCAATGTTGGCGTGCGATCAATCGCCAATAACAATAATATAAATATCAATAACAATAGCAATGATCATTGTAATGCTTCCACGTCACATCATCAGCTTAATTCATCATACAATGTCTCTGGATCATCTCCAGGTAGTACTCCAAATTCTTCCGGTACTTTTGATGAAGGAATTGTCACTGATTATCTTGAGGAAATGCATCCAAGGAAAAAAAAGGTTTGTTTCAATATTTAATATTAATAATAATCATCCCCAGACTATTCCAAAAAAATTTATTATCATCATACTATTAATATTTTTATTTTATTTGTTGAATTAATAAAATTATTTAATTTTTCATCAATCTCTTATCTTATTCATTTTTTTTTTTTTCTTTTTTTTTTTTTCAATACAAATTCGATGGATTTATTAAGCTGTAAAATATTAGTACAGTCGGTCGCGTCGTCGAAACCATATGACCTTGACATCACTGACGCTTTCGCAGAACCAAGTTCGTCGGCCGTCCTTGAGACGCGTCCATGAAATAATATATATGTATTTAAGTACACCTATATCATCATAATATACTTACAATATGTGAATTAATATATTTGTTAGATTAGATTAATTTCTTTCTGGTAATTCGCATTGCAGTTGTTTTTAAATTAATTATTTTATATACCTACTTGGAGGAATGAGAATAATAACATTTGAATAAATCCATTTATTTATTAATCAACTGTCACGCAATGTTAAATAATGCAAACATATATGGATATATAAACAAGATGGTGGCCCTGAAAGTTATATAACAAAGAAATTTTTTTTTTTTTTTTTTTTTTTAGATTAAAAATTATAGAGAAAAAAATTTACTGTAAATAAATATAAATAATTTTATTTGTGACCGTGGACTTGCAGCAAAATATTTATATTAATATTCCAATCTTGATATATTTTGCTATCAATTTCAATAAATAATAAAAACGTCTCCGTGAATGATAAGATTATAAAAAATATGTATAAATAAATAAACACATATGAATAACTAATTTTCTTTCATTTTATCATTTGCAATGGATAAAAAAACAATCTTGTTATTGATATGAAATTTTAAAATAATAAAAATAAAAAAATTTTTTTTTTTATTTATTAATTTTTTTATTTTGTTTAATTTTTAATTACAGCGAGAATTGCAAAATCAAACTCGTGCCAATCATCATCTTGTGGAAAATGACGTCGGATATAATTTCGAAAGGTCAATTCCGGTGAGTTTATTTATTAAATTATTTATCTGATAAATAAACTTTTTTATTTATTTGAAAAAAAAATTTTAATTCAAGTTTAAAAAATTAATACTTGTGTAATAATTAGGTAAGAATTATATTCTCGTGAGATTATATTATTTTATAGGGGAATTAATAATTTATCGTAACTATATTCGGTAACTGCACGTGGATGACCCTCAATATTTTGCACACTTGTGTATGTAATGTTTATGATTTCCTCGGCGCAATGTAACCTCGCGCACATACTTCACGTGGACGACCTCTCTACCCGGAAACTTGCATTTTGCAACCACGTGCAAGCACATATACACTGCATTTTTTATATAAAGTTTTATGCCTCAGTGTGGCAATAAATTTCACTTAACAACGAAAAAACATTCAACGCAGAAATAAAATAAAATAAAATAAAATAATAATAATAATTGGCAATTTACTAAATGAAATCATGAATTGTTTAATAATATTTGAGCTTTAAATAAATAACAAAGTAAAAATTAATTTTTAAATATAAATAAAAAACTTTGCAAAAAGAAAATGAAGAAAATCACATTTTTTGCCTTATTTACAGCTCTATTTTTAAAATTTTTTTCTAGAGCATAGGAAAATTGTAGACTAGTCATATATGTACGTTTTTTGTGCGCCAAATTCTCATCTACAATTTCATATATAAATATTGGTATCTAAAATTAAGTGTGTAACGACAATTGCTGAATCAGACTAGATGTTTAAATTTTTATTCATCGATAATTCGAATTTTATATTCTCAAAAGATTTTCATAAATATTTTCAGGAATAATTCATCAAAATTATCTCCAAAACTCTTGATCATCATGATAAATAAATAGTTTTCTCATTAGAAAAAAAAGAAAAAAAAAATTCCAATTGAACACATTTCAATGTTTACAAATTGCAATTGTGAAGTGAAGAGAGAAAATTGAGGTCGTGTAGTTTGAAGTCGCGTGGCATATACATAAACATACATATATATATGTAGATCCATTGCGCTTATGACGTCACACTAGTGGCACGTGTCGTCTCTTTAGATGAGGCGGATTGCAGTGGTCGGCGGTGTTTTTCACACATAAACATGCATACATATATATTTATTTGAACGTGTCGACTATAAGGAAATTTACTCGAATATATTTTATATATTTATATATACTTGCAATACTGCAGTATTTACTGCAGTCCGGCCTCTCTCTCTCTCTCTCTCTCTTTCTCTATAAACATTATACGTCGTCGTATAATATAATAAACGCAGATGGCTTGCGCGTTTCAACCTGCAAGGTAAGGTATAAAGAACGCAACGCAATACTGCACAAAAGGTTGTTTTGTATAGTGGGGAGGATAAAGTTAAGGTCACAGTGGCCCTGACTGCACACGAGTGCAAAATATAATCATCTTTTACTATCATGCACATACACACACACATATATATGCATATATATGTGAGTATTTTGATATTAAAATGAATTAATATTTATTAACAATGTCAATGGTAAATATAAAATTTTTTTTTTTTCTTTATTTATTTATTTATTTATTTATTTTATTTTACATCCTTTTAATTATTTATTCTTATTATTTGTACTCTTTTGGATTATTTCATTTGTTTATTTATGAATTTATTCACTTTATTTAGTCTATAAAATATTTGTTTATAAAAAAAAAAATGAAAAAAAATTTTTTTTTTATTTTCAAATTAATTTTGTTTATTGTTTAATTTTTATAAAAATACGAATTTTTAAATGGATTTATTTTCTTTTTGTTATATGAATCGTGCAGGGTGAATTGTTCTGTTGATTTTTTTTTTTATCAATTTATCAATATTCAAATTTTCATAACTCAAAATAAAAAACAAAAAAAATTAAATAATAATAATAATAATAATAATAATAATAAGGCTTTTCTAAATTATTAAACAATTAAACCTCCAAATTGAAAAAAAAAAATTGAATAAAAATTTATTTTTTATTTTTTAATATTTTGTTTATTGTTTAATTTTTATGAAAATATGAATTAGTAAATGAATTTATTCTTTTTATTATGAATCGTACAGGGTAAATTGTTCTGTTGAATTTTTTTATCAATTTATCAATATCAAAAATTTCATAACTCAAAATAAAAAATAGAAAAAATTAAATAATAATAATAATAATAATAAGGATTTCTTAAATTATTGAGCAATTTAACCTCCAAATTGAAATGAAAAAAAAAAATAAAATAATTTTGTTTGATTGAATTAAAAATCTATTGGGGATTTTTGTTTGTTTTTATTGAGTAAAATTATTATTGATAATTATTGGATAAAAACAATGAAAAAAATTTTCTACATCATCATGAAATGAAATGAAATAATTTTCCCGCATTTATTGACGTAAACGAAGTATGAAATCATTGAAAAACAAAAAAAAAAAAAAAAATAAAGAAAGATAAATAAAATAAATTACATTGCTAATAGACAAAAGTTTTGTTCAGATTACGATTTTAATCGGCTTGATGACGTTCATGCTTTGGTGTGGCCTTGCTTTATGTTCAAGTTGCCACACAATTATTATATACCTACGTACAAATCACAAACACACATATATGTACATATAAAATATGTATACGTACATATATACAAATAGGTGCGGGAATGAGATCACAAAAGTCCTTGACTAAACGGGTAAATCACCAAGGCAAACCCACTGTGTATATCATATAAATAATTACGTCACATAATAAAATAAATAAATAAATAAATAAATACAACTGTTTGTCAAAGCTACAAGGTATTAAGTTATAAAAAAAAATTATATATACACTTAATATCATCAAATTATAATTATAAACTTAATTTAATTACTGAAATATAATTAGGTAAAAATCCAACTTTAAATTAATATTTTTATCTACTTAGATAATAAATAAATCGATGAATATTTATTTTTAGAAATTCTATAATGGGCATTCAACCCTGATCATGAAATATTATATATTATTTATTAATATCGTTGGATTTATTTATAAAAAATAAAAATATAAATATAGTATTATTATTTTAAACAAAATCAAATTATATTATTTAATAATTTAATTTAAAAAAAAAAAATAAAAATAAATCCAGAGTTTGGATAATTATATAAACAATTTTAATTTTGGGAGTAAATAATTAAATTCTATTTTCATGTATTTTTTTAATTAAAATTTATATTTAAACAAATCTAAAAATATTTAAACGTGATCGAACGAGTTGACGAGCAAAAAGAAAGAGGTTAGGGACATTGATGACTAACTAATACAAACTTATATATATTTATATACATATGTATATGTATACATAAAAAAAAAAAAAGTTTTGCCGCAATAATCGCCAATAAAATATTTACTTATATTTTAGTTTCTTCGGTCCCCTCTCAACATTCCATATACACATAAATAAATATTGTGATATTGTATACATATATATCCCAATGTCAAGGACGAACAATGGTGAAATTTCACTTGATCCGCATTTATAGAGGGTTATGGTTGCGAAATCGAGATTGATCCCGGACCTATAATAATATTTTTTTTCGCAACATTAAAAAAAAAAAAAAGATACCTACATTACCGATAAAAAACAAAATTATTAAAATATAAAAAACATAAACACGTTCAACAATCCCCAAACAAAAATAAAAACCTCAACACTCCACAAATATAAATAAACAAACCATCCAAATAAATAAATAAACAAAAAAGAAAAAAAAATTTTTTCAAATTTACTTTTAAATCAGAGCCATTTGGAATTAAGTCAAACGATATTCTCCGCGGACTTAATACCACATCGTTCTAATAAAAATATTAAAAAATAATTTATTTCACATTTCTGTGTTGATTATTGCAATAATAAATACGTGGGTGATTTGAATCTTGTTACACCCGGTTCACAAGCTTACTTCAATATATCCATACATACATACATACAGCTATATTTATACATATATATATACATATATATTGCACTCATTGCGGTGCCGTTACGCAAGTACAGTTTCGACATAAAAGCGACGAAGCAAACCAGGCGCGTGCACACGCTCTCACAGGTGACTTTCTCTTGGCACCGGTCTCTTTTATACATATATATCCATATCCATATATATAGATATATATATATATATATATACATAAATACACACATACAGATAAATATATAAAAGTACGTACACGACATATACCGTTTGGAGAATGTGCATCTATTATTTGGGCTCGTCGATTGTATTTTAAATGGGGAAAAAAATAATTTACATGAATGAAAAAAAAAAAAAAAAAAAAAATAATTTTTATTTTTTTTTATCCATCAGTTTTTTAAAAGTAAATTATTAATGACCGTAATAAACTTTCATTGACCTGGCATTTAAAATAAATGAACATCAATATGTGTCCTTGAATATTTATATGTGTATTATTTATTAATATACATTTATACATATATGTATGTAAACAAATGTAATTGACTGATAATATGTATATTTGTTTGGTGATAATAATGACAATTTGTAAAAAAGAAAAACAATAATAAGGTAAAAGAGATAAATAAAATAAATAATCTCATATTGGAATTTTTATTTATTTTTTTTATTTATTTATTTATTTATTTTCGACATATTTAATTGATGTGTGTATTTATTTATGTTATTATTTGGAGTCTTTAAATGCAGGACAATTATTTCATTTATTTAAATTGTTACGAGGAAATTTAAAATACATAATTAAACATAAATAAATAAATAAATAAATAAATATATAATATATATTTATATTTATGAGTGCCATTTTGCTCTCTATTTAATTTCTCGTGTTCAGCATATACACGGCAAATAACCTCGTGACTCACGTTCTCTTAATGTGTATATATAAATGTTAATATGTGTATATGTTATGTGTAAATGTATACGTACTCCCTGCCTTGTCCTTCCTTCGCAGCAAAAGCCGGTTTGGAGTTCTTTAATGTCCAACCATAGTCGTGTCATCGACCCTCACACATACGCAAACTTCACTTAAAAATCTGAAAAAAAAATATATATATATATTTAGATATATTAATTATAATTTTTCTGAAAGAAAAATATTTTAATATTGAAAATAAAAATTTATTTTCACTGTCAATTAATTTATTTTAAATAAAATATTAAATTTTATCTACAATGTGTGGACTGAACTATAGTAAAATGGCTGTTTATTTATATTTATTTAGCTGGATTTTATTTATTTTTTTTTGGTCAAGGGCCGCAGCACGAAGAAGGGACGAAAAACGTCACAGACAAAGAGATCCGGGATCCAACGGATTCTTTCCTTTGTTATACCTGCCTTCTAACATACAGTTCACTGCACCCTGATTCATCCTTCCTCTCCACCATCGCCATCCCCCTCTCCTACAATATAATGTGGTTGTGAGAAAACTACGCATCAAGTTCGTGCACCCCAAACCCGATACAATTTTCTTTTTCTACATAGATATAAAATCTGTGTTAAAACCACCATCGACATCTGCAGCTGTTTCAACTTTCTAATATATTTTTTTTCCCAAAGAAAAATTTCCTACTGTGTGTAAAATATTTTTCTCCATATAAATCCGTAACTCAAACGACTATCACAATATAAAAAAAAATAAATAAACCTAACCGTACTTTATTTTCATTCTCATTTCATCGTTTTAATATTTTTCCTCTATTTTCTCTACAAGGAAAAAAAAAAAAATTATAATACATATAATAGTTACTCCTTTTTTTTTTATTTTATTTCACACGACTTTTACCTTTGCGCGCACTCTATAGTTTCAACTGCGCAGCGTTGGTTGCGTGCGCATCACAGGATTCACCGAGAGTTTTGTGTGTACAGTGTGTGTTTTACCATTGGCTTTGGATTTTATGATGGGGCGCGCACTCTCTCGTGGGCGCGCACAAAGAAGGGTCAACGACCGACCCTCACCAGGCAACACAAAGTGACGCGCTGGATAGGACTACATGTATGCATGCAACCCTACAGCTTTACCATCGCACATATAAACTTACAAATACATATGTGTATTTGTATATATGCGCGCGCGAGGTTTGTTTTGATTCTTCGGGCGTTAGCCCCGACAAACTGTGCGCACGTTGTTGCTTGTGACCGGATGGTCACCCCACCATATTATCAAAACGTCACAACCGCCACGCACTATTGTATTGGACATTTTTAACGTTAAATTGACGCACGTCAATGAACAATTATCAAATATAACAATAATAAACAATTAATTCATCAATATAAATAGAATTAATTTCAAAAGAAAAATAAATCGTTTCTTTTTATTCGTTTTATAAATTGATTTTGCGGCTTTGTACTGAATTTTAGGTCAACATGTATATACATGAAATTGTAGAGAAGATTTTAACGAGCAAAAAACGTATATATTTTAGTACTCTATGGGTAATTTACAAAGAGTTATTCCACGAAATGTAACAACAAATAAAAACAACGATGATACTTTACTTTGTATTTTTCTTTATATTTTTTACATTTTTATTTTTACAGTTTTGATAAAAATTAAATTAATATACAAACAATACAGTGTATACATATATATCTTGATAATCGATATAATAATTAAAGATATAGTACACACGATTTTGTTTGTAAATGTAAAGCTGTTTTTAAGAACGTCATGCGAAGGTTTAGAATGGCATTGCCGGCGTTGGCAACGCCGTATAATATTCTACATACATCCTATCTATGTATATGTATGTATATGTATCTAATATAAGCGTTTATATCTTTGTGTAACGCGGCAACTCCGCCATGATGCGAGCGAGGTCATACGTGCAACCTTCCTTGTTATGAACACACAACCTTCGATTTCAACAGACAACAAACCAAAAAAAAAAATTTTAATCCTTTCATATAGATATATATTTAATGATTTAACTTATTGTTTGTCAACATACCTATTTTGTAGGTTAATAAAAGTAAACAATAACATTGGAGTAAATTATTTAATTCAACGTTTTCTTTCATTCACAAAAAATGAAAACAAAGAATAAAATTGACCAATTTTTCTGTAATAATAAAATAAAATCACTTCTAAGTATATATAAACAAGAATAATAATTACCGCAATTCCCAACGCAATTATATATCTATTATCTACCGGTGTATATAGAATTATTTATAATAATGTTAATAAAGTGTACAGATGTGTTTTGGAATTATTATATAAATAAATATTCATGATTGTAAGGAAAGAACAAAGGAAAATAATATTATTACAATGGATACAAAGTAATAAATTATATTATTATGTCCTTGATATATTTTTTTAATGTTTTATGTGTATATTTAATAATAAAAGAGAGTCATGGTTTATGTATAGGAACAAACGCACAAGTGCAAGGAAACTCTGATTGCAATACCCTATTTCCCGGATCAATAACCATGTGACTCGAGGCGGCTGCATCCAACCATCTTTGAAAGCATGTTATGTAGCTCTATGCTATGCTGTACTATACTATGCTATGTACAATATATATATTTGTATGTATTTATGCCGGTATGAGTGGTTGCGGCTCACGATGTAAACAAAGGAATAGATGCGCGTTCAACAACACTCGTGCACATGTGCGCGGATCATTTTTATATTTTTATTATTTTTGTTATTATTATTATTTAATGGAATAAATAAAAATCATGTGGCTGATGTGATGTAGGTTATATATAGGGTGCTGCACACTTGTGTAGTTGGGTGATTTGATAATTAGGAGAAATTTGAGGGATTATTTTTATTTGATGATGAGAAAAATTGTTTGTTTGCTATAAATTTGTTTGGGGATAAACAGATGCGAATAACTCTGAGAGTTTTTGTCTGAGGGAGTAAATGGTTGAGAGATGTTTTGTAGGAAATTTTATCCTCTTTAAAATTGGTTATAACCATTTTTCTTCTCTGATTGATAGTTTTGACGATATTGTTGAATTAGTGTGAAAGGAAAATTTTTCAAATTAAATATTTGAATTTTTTATTTATTTATTCGAAAAGCATTTTTTTCCATGTTTAATTTATTCAGGATTTTTTTTATCAACTGGTATAAAACCAGGGGAGATCAATGATGATAAAAAAAAATAAAAAATGAATTAAACATTGTTTTTTATTTATAAATAAAAATGAAAATAAAAAAAAATATTTTTCATCAATTTAATTTTTCTTTTTCTCAATCATGTTACAGGCTGTTACAACGCTGGTATTCAAATGTACCTGGCCTGGATGTACGGAAATAAAAACAACATGTCCACTCATCGAAGACCACGTACGACAATCTCATCTTGGGTAAGAAAAATTATAAATAAAACATGAAACAAACTTGAATAACAATAAAATGATAAATACTTATATAAAACAATGTGTATTTATTTATTTTCCAATTCGATACAGTCCAAAGAAGACAAAGGCACAAAGTGACGATGATGATTGCGACATGTCCGATCATGAAGAGGAATTTTATTATCAAGAAATAGCAGTTAATCATATGAGTTCACCACCAACAATGTCACATCGTGATATGGCACGACCACCACATGAAGATCCAGAATATCAAAAGCAATTGAGATTAGAATCATCATCAGCAATAACAACAACAGCCACAACAACAACAACAATAACAACACCACCTGCTAACAGTGAAATTGTTGCATTAAATGCATCAACTGTTGGGGGTGCATCAAGTGCAATAATAAATAATAAAGAGCGACTATTTAATTTCAAAGTATCACCAATTCGTCCACGATCTCCGGTGAGGATAATTAAAAATATTTTTAATACATTATTAATAATAATTAAGTAAATCAAAAGCTTTAGCATTTAATTATATATTAATATTTATATTTATATTAACTATTATTTATACCTCTAATTAATAAGGGTGCAGGCGCCCACTTTAAAAATTTATTCTTTATTTTTTGGATAAAATTTTTGATTTTTATTTTTTGTAAAAAAATTTTTTTTTTTTTATTTGATTAATAAAATATTTAAATAACTACTAGGAATTATTTATATGATAAAATAAATTTGTTTATCGGGTTAGTTAATTTATTTAATAAAATTTACAATTTTAAAAATTTTCATGCAAGGAAAATTATTGTAAATTAATAAATTATTCTTGTTTGATTATTTTAAATTAAATTATTGGCGGGCATTGTATGACACAGAGTATAGTAAAAATAATTCAGGATTATTGAGGTTAAGTTGTTGAGAAGAAAAACAATATAATATGACGTTACTAGTGCATTGAAAAATTATTCTATATAAATACCAATTATATATTATATTTATTTTTTACTTCCTTGATACTTTCATGCATTTTATTGAATTAAAAAATTCTTAGTGTAACCTCAATTATTTTTATTAATTTATCTTGAAACTATTTTGAACTAATTTAATATTTTTCTTTGTTCTTTTGTTTTGTTTAAGGCAACACCGATTAAACATATGAAACATTCATCTCGTCATAATCATCAAGCCATCAGTATGTTAGCAGTGACAACAGCAATTGGTAAAATTGCATCATCTCCACGTCGTGTTAGAGGCGATACAAAGAAATGCCGTAAAATTTATGGTATGGAAAATAGAGAGCAATGGTGCACGCAATGTAAATGGAAAAAAGCTTGTGTACGTTTTGCTGAATAGGCCAGGCTTTCGTCCCGTCGTTATCGTCGACGTAATAAACAAAAAACGGTTGTTACAATAAAAAAAAGCACATGAAAAAAATTTTTTAAATTCGATGAAAATTTATTTTATTTTTAATTATTTTTTTTTTTTTCTTGATGCAAAATAAATTCAATTTATTATCAGTATTTAATTTTGTCACAAATTTAGAGGGAATATCAACTGAAATATGGTTGAATAATTTTTATTTTGTTGTTAATGCAATGATAAATGTGTGGAAATGAAGAAAAAAAATTATTTTATTTTTTTATGTGGATAAAAATATTTAGAAAAAAAATTATTCCAGCTAAACAGCTTTCTCCTTCGACATATAAATTGTGAGAGGTTTAAAAGTGGAATTAGTTCGTTTATTAACTTGGAAATTTCGTAATCTATATTCATATATTTATGTATAATTTTTTTTTTTTTTAAAATTAAATGCAATAATTAATTTTGGAAAGAAATTTTGAATAAAACACACAACGAACAAAAATAAACGACTTATGAACGTGCTAATTTGTTGACGGGACGAAAGACGTAAATAAATGGTTAATAATAAATAATAAAAATGGAAAAATAAAAGAAAAAAGAAAAAAAAAATTTTTAATAAATAAATAAATAAATAAATAAAAACATAAATTATATACACCAAAATGAATATTAAATACTGCCACAGAAAGAAAACAAATAAACATACAAACAAATAAATGAATAAATAATTATTAATAATTTTGGTTTATCGGTAAAAACCATTATTATTAATTTATCTAACACAATTTGTGTTGATAAATAAATTAAATTATCTAGACAATTTAAATGAATAAAAATATAGACAAAATGGACAAAGTCCAAAAAAAATTTTTAAATTAGTCGCGTTATTTATTTTGTTATTTGTTTATTTTTTTTTTCAAATTATTTTAATTCTTTGCTAATAAAAAATTGAAATTATTCACGTAAATGGAGATTATTTAATGAAGAAAATATAAAATTTATAAATGTTAAAATGACGAAAAAAAAAAATATATTTTTAGCAAAGAATTAAAATTATGAAATTTCAATTTTAATTGTCAAATATTGTAAATAGATATTTATAACAAGTTTGATAATTGTAATTGAAGAAATAATATTGACGCACTGATTTTACGACGATAAATAAATAATACGAGAATGAATTGAAATAACGAAATAAATAAATAATTAAATAAACAATTCATTCTCGTCGTGACTTATAAATATAAATTAATTATCGGATGCGTAAATAACAACACAATTTTTGTAACAAAAATCGTGTTGTAAATATTAATATTGATCGTTTTAGATCTTATTAAACGCTCCTTAGCATAATTTTTAATATATAATGATTATTTAATACGGATAATAATTAAATAAATAATTAATTGAACAAAACTAAATAAATAAAATATTATTATCCGTGTTAAAGAAAAAATCTTATATAGTTAAATAGTTTAGAATGATAATTAATCATCATTATAAAATAAAACGTTTGAAAAACAGAAAAAAAAAACGAAAAATAATAAATAAATTGTAATATAATTATATTAATTAATATAATGGCACCAGATTATTACTATGTGCGTGGTATGATTGTTCCCAGTCGAAATTGAATTTTTGCGCCCGAAAATAATAAAAAAATAAAAAATTAAAAAAAAAAAAAAAAAAAATTATTTAAATAATTTTTTTTTTTTTTATAAGTCTCTCTTATATTTATTTATTTTTCTCTTTCTCTCGTGCAACTGCCACAATCGTTTCACATGTGTTTATTCATTTGTCTGTATATTTTTTCAAGTGTGACAAAAAAAAAAATATTTAATTTGAAATAATTTAAGGAAAAATAAAGGAAAAAATGCAAATGTGATGCTGAAGATAATAAAACGAAATGAAATATGAAAAAAAAAATAAAGATATAAAAAATTATGTCAACGGTGTAGTGAAATAATTATTATAACCGTCCACATAATTATAAACAATTAAGAAAAAACGATTAATAATTAGCATAAATAATTCAATTAACAAATAACGTAATAAATAATAATAGTTTAAATAAATTAAAAATATATATGAAGATGGGATTAATGATTATTTACTACAAAAAATGTTAACTAAAAATTTTCATTCGTTTTATTAATTTTTTTTTGTTGTTTAAGTTATGAAAAAATTATTAATTATTTTCGTTTATATTTAAATTTAAATTATAATTGTTTATAAATATATAGAGAAAGAGAGATTGGAATTAAATTGTGTGATAATTATTTATTAGGTTGAATATTTTGAGAGAGGAAAAATTGAAAAATAAATAAATTAAGATGGATAGAAAAAAATTGAAAAAAATTGTTGGAAGACTGAAAAATTAATTGAGAACAAAAAAACGGTGCTTAATATATTTATAAATATACGGCCGGGATACGTCATACCAAAAAAAAAAAA